>JAPMOQ010018920.1:8247535-8374539 GCA_026543055.1 Argiope trifasciata
ATATATATAAATACGTTGCTCCTCTCTGCTTTTTCAAATGCATAATAAGAGGTCAAGAGCAGTGTCAGGCATCAAATCTTGGATTTTATGGTAAGCAGTTTTGATTGTTTGCTTCTTTGTAAGTTTATTTTAAGGGTTAACGAATGGAATTAAGCCTGAATAAAATAAAAGTTTATGTACAATAAACACAAGCAATACAATCCTCTTCCCAATATCATGTAACATTTTTTCAATGTGGAGCAATATTAAACATTACGAATAGTGTTCTACATTATACAATATTATATAATATCTGTGCTAGGATTAGGTAGAATTGTATATTGTAGCTGAAATTGGTTTTAAGTGAACCGTTATGTTCAGCAAGATTAAATAATTAGACTAGATAAGACTACGTTTTGTTTAATTGTATGCAATAAAATGCAAATATATTTTAACAACTCTATATTATTAATTTTAGAAAGTTTTGAAAGGATATTTATACATTTTAAAAAAATAGTATCTATATATCTGTACGTTGCCCTCCTCTGCCTTTTCAAATGTACGATTGTGAAATCTGGGAATGCATAATAATCAGCGTTGATTGTCGGGTACTTTTCAGATTTTTCAAATATTTAACCAAAAGAATTAAATATGAATAAAATAATACATGATTAGATAGGATTATGTACTCATGCAAAAGTTCGTAAAAAGGGAACACTCATGTTCAACAAGATTATATATTGACTAGATAAGGCTAAATTTTGATGAATTATCGTATGCAATAAAATACTGATACTTTTTAATAAGTATGTATAATTTCGCATAAAATAATGCTTATGGAACTGAATTTTAGAGCATTTCGACAAGAACTTTTTAAAACTTTCAGACGAAAGGAAAATGTGATAAGAGATATTTATATACGTACTTCTCATATTTCTCGCATTATTTATAACACTATTAATCAGTAATAAAATAAAATATCGATGTTAATGAAAAGAATAAAATAAATACTTTTGTTAAATTAGTTTCAAAAAATAGTAAATCGATCATAATCAATAATTCTATTGCTTATTATTAATTACATCTCGTGACCTTTAAGGGATAAAATATATAAATCAAAAGTTAAGGAGTTTGTCCATATGTATTGTTATATGACAAAACGGCTACCCATTTATTGATGAATCATTCATTTATTCATGCTCGAAATATTTTTAATTATTTTAACTCTATAACAGCTTTATAGTGCTTTTAAAGCTAAAATTAATTTAAAAAATACACACAATATTGATAAATATGATAGAAAATTATAGTTTGTTACTTTAATCGAAAATTTAAAGAAGAGATAAAAATGACATTAAATTTAGTTTATGAGCATTTTATTACGAAAATAAAACACCTAAACAATAGACACGATTTTGGATTGAAAAAATGTATGGCAGCTTAAAAATAGAAACAACATTATAATAGAAATATATATATGATGTCTATCTGGTAAATTCACATTGTTTTTACGTGAAGTTTTATTTACCAATTTTTGCAGATAAGCACTTGTTTATGTACCATTCGTCTTCAGCCGTGGATCTACTGTAGCTATAAAAAATATTTCACTTTGATAAACTATTCTTTTATGAAGAACATAAGTTCTAAAAATGATTTAGATCAAGCTCTTGCTTTGTAGTGATAAAGCTTTAATATTTTCAGCCTGGAACTGGAATTTTTTATTTTGATTACCATGGATAATTTTTGCCTATAGAATCCATTTTGTCTTGGGAAAAATACTGCTGTCAAAAATAATCCTGAATAGTCGCTAGTATATTATATTTCTTTATAAATCTTTCATGAAATAATTATACGTTTGTTTGCGTGCATGTAATTCTTATGTCACATATGGGCTACATGTTTGAAATCTTTTTTCTTCTCGGATATTATTAATTTTTTGGCCTTCAGAAACATCTTAAGACTCTCATATTTTCAATGCCACTCAGTTTTTCTTTACTTTGGGAACTTCCATTTAGAGAAAATATGCTGAAAATTATAGTACAACATAGCAAATATTTACTTACGTGATTTTTAATTTATATATATTTTTGTTATATTAATTTGTAATCTATACTTTTATCTTTAAATAGCAAGATTTCGGAATTATATGAACCCTTTTTCTCCCTCAAATAACTTCAAAACATATTTTCGTTTTTGGAACCATATCTGATGTTTGGATGGTGCATTTTTTTTCCTGTAACGATAAACGTTGAAGTCTTTATTTTCAGAATTCATTTATTTATTTCGGATTTTATTATACAAATATACCAATAATAGGTGTGGGAATGTAGATTATTTATGTAGCTTTAACGTACTTAATCAGTACCATGTATTATTATTTTTTAATTTATAAGGCTGATTTTAAAACTTTTTCCACGCTTTAAAAATTCTGTTAATTGAAAAATTTAAATGATTTAAAATTTAAGTCATAATTATTTAGGATTACGCCTCGAATCCTTGCTAGTATCTTTTCATTTTTTAATTTTAATCTGAATCGAATTTTTTGAATCTTTGTCACTAATAAGTATTGAATATTTAATAATAATAATAAATGAAACTCAAAATATTAAGATTTAAAAAGAAGAAAAGCTTAAATGTGAGCATAAAGTGTTTGAGTTATAAAAAATAAAGATCATACGATGTAAAAAGAAAAATGTTTTTAGTGGACTTGATTTGTGTCGGATGGAAGATGAAAATATATACATCAGAAATTAACTTGAAATAGCATCACAAAAATAATTTTTACATTTGGAAATCTGTATATCTACTTTTTCTTAAAAAAAATTCCTAAAATTTGCAACTACTTGCATTATCATAATTTTTGAGCTTCATTCAACGTACAAATTAAAATATCTTTGAAGGCATCACAAATCTTAAGAGATGCAAATTCACAATTTTTTTATAATTGTTCAATCTGTGAACCGGGGTATTTTTGTGAGACCTAAGAAAATTTCATAAAGAAATTTGGTTGCAATATGTACAAAATTTGGAGATTTCAATCATTATCTGTATTATTTATTAAATTAATGAAATATAATATTTTTCGTTAGAGATTTTTGGGGAAAATAATTCAAAATATACACATCATTTTAATAAATATCAATTTTGATCGTAACGGTGGGAATCTATTGGTTGGTTATAATTTAATCTCCCTTACTCAGACCAACCATTGTTCCTATCGACCAAATAATTGACATCACATTTGATGCATATGAAGTAGAAAACCAGAAGCATTCAAAGTATCCCAAAACCAATGCTTAGAAGTGCTCATTAAAAGATACTTTGCAATTATATATGGAAATGCAACACAAGAAATAGCAAATGTGTATTGAAAATGGCAATTTTAGTAATCCTTGGTTAGTTATCAAGGAACATCCCATGGGGATATTTAAAATTACTTTAATGAAGAATAAAACTCTTTATTTGAGAAAGAAGGAAATGATTTTCTTTATCTGGGCTGAAAAATATTAAGAAATATAAAAAAAGGTATCAGTTGCTAATACTGTGCAATATGGTGTGATGAAAGTTTCTCGATATGACAGACATCCCGCATCTGTTAAATTTAAAGTTTATTCATATATATATCATATTCCTTTTGATACGACTCGGGCGAGAAAATAGAACTTTCAGATGGAACAGCACAGTAAATTGATATATCCGTATATATCAAAGTGTATGCTAAAAAAACTTCATAAAGTAAAATAAGGAAGATATTATTAGGTTGGTGCGTATGAAATGTCGGATTCTCTTTACATGCGGACGTTTGTCTCCCTGTTTTCGTTATACTTTTGTCTTTGGCATAACCTCATTCATAGTCGTATTGTCCATTGCCAGAGACTCATTTCAGCAAAATAGGTTTTCTCGAAGGTCTTCCCTTTTGTTATTTCTTTTGAGTTTATTGCCGATATGAATTCTGCCGACATTCGCGTCATTTTCTTATATGAGTACAAACTTGGTAATAGTGCTGCAAAAGCTGCACGCAACATAAACCAAGCGTTTGGGGAGAATACGGTTAACGATCGGAAAGTGCAGCGTTGGTTCGAAAAATTTCGGACTGGCGATTTTTCACTGCAAAATGAGCCGCGCGGAAGACCCAAAACGTCTGTGAAGAATGATGACCTGAAGGCTCTAGTGGAAGCGGATACAGCCGTATCCACGAGGGAACTTGCTATCAGGATGAAAGTTGACCATACAACGATATTGAGACACCTTTCTGAGATTGGCAAGGTTAAGAAGATGGACAAGTGGGTACCGCACGCACTGACAGAGCGAAATAAGCTGGAACGAACTGGAATATGAAGTTTTGCAGCATCCACCATATTCACCGGATCTCTCGCCGACCGATTTTCATTTTTTCAAGCATTTAGAGCTGTTTTTAAGGGGCAAACACTATGAAAATGAAGACAGTCTAAAAAACTCGATATCAGAGTTTATTAATTCTAAAGACCAAAATTTTTTTAAGACAGGCATCTACGCTTTAAAATCTCGTTGGGAGAAGTGTATTGAAGCGAATGGAGCATACTTTGATGGAATAAACAGCTTTTGAAGAAAGATATGCAGTTTTATACAATCACTTAAGAATCCGACATTTCATACGCACCAACCTAATAGAAGTTTGTTGTGTTAGGAACAATAGGGATTACTCTAATATTAAAAGGGGTGATTAATAAATCGCTTATTCTTTAAGTATTGGAGTAACACATTCATTGCAGACTATGTGTTATGTAGAAGATAAATGTATTATGCATTATGCAGGTATAAAAGGAACTACTTTACAATACAATAATCGTCAGCAAATACATTGTAGTGTCCATCGCAGTAGCAACTGAAAATGTTGGGAGTATAACTTGCAGTGCGTCTTTCTGCTCTATTTCAAATCTCACTTCTACCTTTTCGCACATTATATAAATTTTCAAATATTTTCTTCCTAGAAACGATGAATATCATATGATTTCTTTAGTTCCAGTAGCCTTATTGTAAAACATTTAAATTATTATTTTTATTGTATATTTTTTCTTATGTAAAATTTATCTTATTATGCTACATATCGCATTAGAACAGATATCACTTTTTTTTGAATTTTTGTCGTACATCTGATGTGTCTACTAAGAAACAAATTTTCTGTTCGACAATTTCAGCTAAACTGTGCTCTAAATAGAAGAAAATTATTATAATGGCTTAGTGTAAACGTCTTCATAATAAAATACGGTTATTCGTAATACTGGGAAGGAACTACCGCTTCATGTCTAAAACTAGCATCATCTGTGACAAATGTATCCTCTAAAATTCGACCATAAGTCCAACTGCAGATTGCCTTCCTTCAAAAAGGAAAATTGGAATTCTAAATTGTAAACAAGGGTGATCCATTTTCAACTCTTGAGAATTCTATGAAATTAATGAGTATAATCTATCTTCCTACCAGACTGCATATGTTGGATTGACTTACAACTGTGTACGAGACCTAAATCTTGCAATTATGAAGAATCTTTTATTCCTTTTAGCAGAATTCTTATATTTATTAATGCTTCTTGCATATTTCTTATTTGAATTATATCATGTTTGAGGCATCTTCAAAATTCGATTCGAACCAGTTGTAAAATTATTCTCAATGGGTTCTGTAAATATCTTTTATCTGCAATGACTTTTATCTTCTGTATTGAAAGTCGATAATAATGACAGCATGCAATAAAAAGATGTTCTTGTTTTGATAATTAAAAAAAGATTCTTTAGTATAAAATATCTTCAAATTTATTTTCGAAGAATAAGAAATGAGAATTAAGAAATGAAATTTAATTATCTGAGCATTACTTTGAAATGTTGAAAATTCCTTTTAAATTTCTTTACATTAAACCCATGAAAATACAGCTAAATATACTTTTTAGCAATTTCCCACTGAATGAAAAAAAAATTATTAAATAAACGACAAAAGTAAGGTGACAACAGTTTTTTGGCTCATTATAAATTTTTAATGAATTATTCTTAAAGTAAAAATTATGAAAATGTACTGCAATCATTATTACTAAGTGGAATGCATGGCATTAAAGAAAATAATCGTTTTTAATTATATTTTTTGATTAATAACATTCCCTAAATTAGTTAAGACATACTAAATAATTCAAAGCAGTTCCATAAACATAGAAAAAAAACCGAAAATTTTAACCGTTTCCCTTAATAAATGTTCAACATCTTTTATCAAGAGTCATTTGCGTTTAATAAATGAAATATTCTTTACTTCAGACAATTTTGTGACTATAAGCGCTATTCGTAAACTGGTTTTGTTAAAAATTTAATTAACTGTTTATTAAAAAAATACAGAAATCACTATCAATTATTAACATAAATAATTAAAATTATTTCATTATTTTGTTTTTTATACATTAAAATATTAATGCTTACAAAATCAGATTTTATTTATCTTTATGAAATCGAAAAGAAAACCGAAAATGAAAAATTAAAGTGGAGAAATGCATTTTCTTCAAAATATTAATAAATTAATTTTTCTCTTTATCAATAATATAGCATTTCTAAAAATAATTTATGCTCGTCAAAAGCTAATAAAAGGTAGCAAAATTTAATATTTATTTTCAAATTGTTTTTTAAGGATTTAATAGCTTTTTCAGTGATTGAAAAAACTAAAGTTAAATTAGAATATCAGTAATTCTAAATGTAATAACAGTTAGCAAAAAAGGTGATTTTTAACTTAAGATTTAAAACAAGCATTTCATTTTAAAAAGATTCGGGTAAATCTATTTTCTGCAAATACAGAAATGTTGTTTATGGCCTAAATATTTAAAGTAAAAGAGGCAGGGTTGAATTAGACTGAATTAATTTATTTGAAAGAGTCTCATTTGTTTATAAATGTAGAATTTCAGTTAATATTTTAATTAGTCATTAATAGTATGTTATTTAAAACATAAACGTTATTAAAAATATCTTTAAGTTTGCAAATTGGCTCTATGTTTTATGCAATAAATAAAAAAAAAAGATACAAGATAGACTCTTTTAAATCAAATTGCAAAACCATCGCATAATTTATTTCATTGTGGTCTATTTTTAATATATTTGAAGAACTAAAGTGAATTGAAAATCTAAAACAGATAAAAAATGTTTTGAAACAATTTATTATTTTATGCGTGAAAACTGTATTGATAACAAACATGATTTGTAGTTATATGTTTTCATTAAAAAAAATTGGTTCAGTGTAAGTCAGAAGGATTTTTCCGAGTAATTGATACGGTTTTGAGAAAAAAAAAGGTAACATATTCTTCATTTCAAAACTAGCTGTCCCTTCATTAGATCTTTTCTTCTTATCCACCTAGACTTTGCAACAATTGTTTACAGAGAAAATTAAAGTAGAAGAAAGTAAAACACCTAATAATTCCTTTAGAGAAACGAAGAGCTCAATTCTTCAGATCTAAAGCCATAATATACATTTATCTCTCACTAAAATTCATTTTTCTTATGTTAATTTTTTTGCTGAAATTCCCTGTCAAGCTCTTTTCCTAAGCAAACGACATCAAAACTTATAACTCATTGTACCTTAACAAACACATTTTATATTATGTAATCTGTATTTTGGTGCATTACGAATTTTGATACAGTCCTTAGAAAGCAATTTTTTTCGGTACTTCCTTATTATTAGGACCCCGCAACGATTAGGCGATTTTCAGATTACACCAAGAATCCAGAACAAAATAGGTTTAATTAAAAGTTTTCAGATTATGACAAATATTTCAACCTCCATTATGCATAAGATTTCGCAAAGATGATTTTGCATTCCCGGATTCACTTGGCAATTTTCAGATTATGCCAAGATTGCTAATCTCCATTTTATATAAGATACAATGAATTTATCAAAAGAAACATGTTTCCGTATTGCTCTGACAATTTTTTAATTCAGCCAAGACCGACAGACTTCTAGAAAGATAAAATGTCAAAATGTTTAATTGCTTTGGTTTGGACACTTTGCATTTTTTTGGTAATTTATTGCGGGGACCATAAAAAGAAACTGGTAACTTTCTTCAATAAAACTTTTAAATGTCCTCAAATGGCGAGAGACCCTAAATGTTGCGAATTTAAGTATATACTGCATTATCAATAAAGATTTGAGAATTTTCAAGCTGCCGAAAGGACCGAATTGTTGGCGGGTCATAAATAAAAAAAGGGTTTTTGGCAGCATAATCTGTGTTTATTGCACAACATATTTACTCTCCATGATTTGAAAAGGTTACATAGAGAATACGGATGGCTAGATTTAGAAGTATCTTATTATTTATGCCACTGCAAGATCATTAGCAATAGCATTGTAATGATTTATCCTGCCTTTCATATACCCATTAAAACACTCGGTTTGGGAAAATGTTGATTTATGAAGAGTTCACTGTACTGGATTTTATAATTACAAGTTAATGCGTGAATTAGCATTTTTATAATTTTTTCTGTGGTTTATCGTAATGTAATACTTGCCTGTTTGAATAAAAATGAAAAAGGCTTTAAAAATGGGTCCTTTTTGTAAGAGATTCATTTTTTATATATCCTGTCAAAAAGTAAAATTTTGTTTAGTTTTAGCTCTTTCAAGTTTTGTAAAAAAGAAAACTCTAAAAAGAAACTTCAATCCATTTGAAAAGTTGCATAATTACATTTCACGAACTTGGTGTACATATTTCTCTTCTACTTTCTTCTTTTTCTGATTTAAAATTTGAATAATCTCAGTCTTAGATCTCATGTACTCTTTTTGACAATGCCTTACAACTTCTTTGAAGTGGCATTATTTGCCAAAAGGGAGCACTTTTGTTGTTTAAAACTGGGTCATCTATTATGGGGTAAGAAAAAAAAAAGAAAAAGGAATCAATGAGTTAAAAGTAAATACTAAGAATGAGAAAAAAAATTCTGTGTGTTAATAGAAAAAACATTAAGAAGTTATTTGGAAGCAAATTCATTCGTCGTCTCTTTTTTTTGGAAAGTTTCCAGAAAATTGCAAAGAAAAATAGCACTAAAATAATCAACCGCAGGCTGCAAAGAAATTGCTACTGATGACACTAGACAATGAATGGCCAACCCTCCCGTTTTACTCCTTTAAACCTTCTTTCTCCTTGGCTCCAATTTATCTTAAGTGACAAGGGCGTTTTTAAGAGCAATAGCCTGCCGATAACATTAAAGGAACAGTGCAGCCCACCTACCCTCCAACTTTTCCAATATTTCTTTCTTTTCCAACGCTGCCAGAGAACGGCAGTGTGCACAGAAGAAATTTAAATGAAATTAATACAAAAGATCTCTCCTCATATATTTTTTTGTCTTTCAAACCACCGGTTTCTTTTTATCTGGTCTTCACAAAAGAAATAACCTTTTTTATTGCTCGGGTCTTCAAAAGTAGGTGGGCAACTAATTGAAGCGTATAAGAAATACTCACTGAAAGAAAGTTTCAGCTCGTGGAAATCCAAATGATTTATATTAATAATCGTCGAAAAGGAATGGAAAAACGATTTTGTTACAGCAGTTTACTACTTTGTCTTTGTGATTTTCAATGGACCTTTAATGACTAATTGCAGTGATTATAGCGTTCAGGATAATCTATAAATTAAATTAAGTACCTTTTTTTCACTCCAGCACATTGAATAATTTATTCGTTTATGTAGCGAAATTACTATCTAAAAGGAAAGTTTAATTTAACTATTGATCTTAAACGTTGGGAATAAACACTTTCGTTTTTTTAATTCTGATAATCACATAACTGCATTTAAAGAAAGTGCACTTTGATTCATATAATGAATGTTAATGTAGATTTATGTTATTTATCTTTGCGAGGCATGGTTAAAATATTGTTACTAAACATCGTATTATACGAATTGTTAATAATATTTTTTATTATAAGAATGTTATATTGCGGAAACAATATAAGAATGTTATAGAAATAACCTTTTTAATGCCCGGGTCAATAATGCTAACAACTAATTACTTTAAATAAATCCTACTTTTAAAATAAATATTTATTGTATTTATAAATAGAAAGGCCTATTATTAAATTGTATCCAAAAGGATGAATTTTTATTTTAATATAATTAATATTCTATTATTTTAAAAAGACAGTATGAAAGTGTCAATATGTTCTGCTCCTGTGGTAAAATGCCCATATTTAGAATCATTGAATATATTTTTGTTGTTGCTTATTCCTCCTGGTTTGAACTTCAATACACACGAAGTAAAAAATCCGGGTGTCGTAGCGTCTGAAGGTAAGGGTTTGTGAGCTCCCTAGGGCAGAAGTCTGGCTCACATGAGGGCAACACTCATACACTCGCTTTCACAACCATCTTTTATAGGGAGGGGAGGGTCTTTCATAATTCTCAGAGATAGAACATAGGGAAGAAAACAACCATGCCCGAACCTGAACTCGAATCCAGGGAGCGCAAGCGATGAGTAAGAGGCTCTACCCCTAAGCTAGAACGCCGGCCATATATTTGTGTGCCATAATCCAGCATTTTATTAATATAAAAAGTCATACTGAAATTTCTTGTTTTCTAAGCTTCAGTATCCATTGTGCTTCCATTAATAATTTTTACAACATTTTTTCCTCGACTTCTGATGGAGAATCAAAAATAAAACTCATAAAATGAAATAATTGCACTGTACTTAGTTTTAAAGTTCCAGCTAATGTCATAAGAGTTGATATTACTTATTTTACAATGTCTCAAATTATTTTGTAGCAATGACTTTTATGGTACTGACAGTGATGTGTTTTTATTGTGATATACGTCGAAGTAGTAATGTTTGTATTTCCAGCTGAATTCATAAATAACGACTAAGTTTTTCAAATATTATCTGTAAGTATATTCATCTTATAGTATGGAATGGAACAGTTTATAGATCATGCAAATCCAAAAAATTGCTTAAAATGAGTAAAAGGGGAAATGAACACAGAATAGAAGATAAAAATTAGAATAATGTGACGAAATTGTTAATTCATCCCTAGATTTGAAATTTGAAGACTATTTCATTTTTAAAATTTAATCGACTTGTTATCAATAATACGCTGGAATATCGAGTTTATTGTAGAAAAAATCATCAATTTATAAATAATTATAGATCAATTGAGTCTAATAAAGTAATAATATGATACAAATATACAATACCTCAAAAAAAGCGAATGGAATTTTTGTAGCTAATGCCAATATAAAATTGTAGGGAAGAATTGCTTATAAATTGGCAGCAAGAGTTCAGTTAGTTACCGTTTACTTGTTAAGTGATTATAGATAAGAAAATTGATACCATCTAAGGAATAAAATCGAAGGGATTAAGGAAGAATAAATTAAGTTTATTATCTCCTGATACCTTTAAATGAAATTTGTAATTTATTTATTGTAATGTAAATTATATATTGTAATGAAATCGATTTTGATAAATATACAGCATCTGACTTAAAGGCACAAAAAGCAAATAGTATTAATAATTTCACGTATATAAAAAGCATTTCATTGAATCTACATTTCGCTCTATAATCAAAACACCAGCCATCAGTAAGCACAATTAAAATTATACGTAATTAAATTTATTGTAAATCTGGAAACATACTGCTACAATTGAAAACCATTTAAGAAAACTTGCCTCCAAAATTAGTGAGAAAGGGAAAAAATTTCAAAGTAAGAAAACATACAAGGGTGTGTACAAATTTGCAGATGTGGTGCAAAAATAAGAATAAGTGCAAATCATTTACACATAAGCCTAGAATTTAGTATTATCCTCTAACTGAAGCAGAGAACACCAGTTTATTCATTAAGATAAAGTTAGATTTTTTTTCTTTTGTATAATAATTTGATTTGCATTAGGACGCAATTAACGTATCTGTCAAAAGGATTATAGTTACCATAGTAGATGAAATCGATTTGAAGAAAATAAAAAGTTTAATGCTGCATTTATTTATTTTTTTTTGAAAAATATATTACACCAAATTAAGCTTTACCAATTTGAATTTTCAGCTTCTTGACTTGTTCCGCTACATATTGAAAGCAATAATACGTTTACACAATTTAATAAATAAAATTTCAAATTCACTCTACTTTTCATCATTTTAGTTTGATAATTTAATTGATGTGATTATTTTTATCTTATTTCTTTTATTCTTTGCAGTTATTTTTAAAGTATTATTACTTTAAAGGATATTATTACTTTCCTCCTAATGAGTTTTATCAAATTGAAACGTATATATAAACAAAACAATTTGTAAAATGAGAAAAACTTCTTTTTTTATGTTTTAGAGATTAAACTCAGGGAATGGGAAATATAAATAGAATTGTATTTTCAGCTATCAAATCTCACTAATCCAATTAATCCTTTGTTAGTCTTAAATTATTTTTTAAAAACAATATCATTTTATATTATTTTCTTCAAACTTAAAAAAAAATAACCAATTCAACATATGTATTTGAAATAAGTTTTGAGTATAAATATTTGCCGCATATTTTAATAAAAATACATCATTATTTGCATTCACATTTCTTTATTTCTTAGTATTTGAAAATATTTTAAATGAAAGCCCTTTAAAATGTTGAAGTACTCGGCATAAACAACAATTAATATTACTGTACATCTAATGAGCATTTGCAATCAATAAATATTAAAGAGCAACCTTTGCATCCATTAAAAAAATATCTTACAACTAGGTGCAGGACACTAAACAGGTATTAGAGTAAAGAAAAAAATACCAACTTAAAAGGAATAATTATTCAGCTTTTCTCAAATCATTAAAATTATTTTCAGGTTTTCTTTTAATATGCAAATCACCGAAAAAATTACAACAAATGTTTCACTTTTCTTGAACTCGTCAAGAAATCTGAGTCAAATCAAAACATTATTTTTTAATGCCTTTGCAGTTGCAGATGCCATCATTTTTTCGCAGTTTGCATAACAAAAAACTTTTGATAATTTCTATGAATTATTTTTTAGATGTTTTCACGACGAGTTGGGATTTTTCAAAGTTCAGATTGTGAGGTTAATATTTATTTTTGTGGTCGCTTTCTAATTTCAAAGTTTTTTTAGGGAAGGTAATTTTATTTTTCCCTGCTGAGACTAGTGAAAATATGTAGAACTGCCAAAACTGTATTGCTGTGTTTCTATGAAACTTCAAAGCAATTAAATGCAAATATAAAATCATAGGCTGTATATTAATTATTATATATATTGAAAAAGGATTTGTAAACGAAGTAAATATTTATATTTTTCATAAAACTGTGCATTGCAACTGTAGTAATTTTATTGCTAGAATTTTTCTTGGGATTTAGCGTAGGATAATCACATTCAGGAATTTCTTTGAATATTATATGTAAGCATATTACTCATTTGCAAGACGAGGCTTCCTTAAAATATGTTTTGATCTTTCAGTCATTCTTTTAAGAAGCCTAGCACGAAGGCAACATGTATTAAGCTAATCCAGAATAAAGAAATAAATATAATGACATATTGTTAATAGCGGAATTGAGTACTTACTTTGAGGCTCTATGTAGTGCACATTATGAGAGCCCTCTTTTAATGAACTGGATTTAGTTTCACATTTTAAACTATTTTTATCATGTTAATGTTTCCTTTTGATTAATATATATATTTTTTAATTTAATATATTTTCGAAAGTGTTATTCGATTTATTTACCATGACTGCATGTTATTCAACATCCATTTTTGCACGCAATATTATTGAATCAGAAATTGAGTGTTTAGAAAAACTTTTATATCAATACAGACATATTGAGACAATAGGAACTTGGCTAATTATATTTAATAAAATGTATCACGCTAATATTTTATAAGCTATTGAATTTATATATTTTACAAACAGGAAATTATAGTTCTTTTAACCGATCTACTTTGACAGAAAACTTGCACTTCTATTTCCATTGCTATTTTTTTTAAATCTATGTGCAAGATTGTATTCTATTAACTTCTAAAGAGTAACAAACGCCGGAAAAATTCTATGTAAGAACTGTTTTTCATTATGAGGAAATTATTCTTCAAAATGCAATTAACAATTTTAAATTTTTTTAGATTTACTGGAAAGAAAAAAATTTATACCCATCTCACACAATTTTTTTAATTCTTTTGAACTGCACTCTTTAGTTATTTATTAAAACTATATTTTAACAATACCTTCAACATATAATCTGTTATTAGAAACATAATAACTGTTATTAGAACCATTTCAATACATAAACCTAACTTCAGTAATCTACCTAATAATTTGAGATAATTTTGTTATATATTTTAGTAACTTTGATATAATTTAGTATATCAAGATATACACTTTTCATATAATTTAATAATTTGAGATAGTTTTGTTATATAATAGTTATATAAAAATTCAATCATATGTAATTGAATAATTTTTCTATGAAATTATTAAAATATCAATATTTAGAATTTTATTTTAAATCCACCATTATTTGTGAGTATTGAATTGAAATTCGGATGAGAGAAAAAATTCTCATATTACATGACAAAGCTGATGTCTTAAATTTAGTTTGTCACTTTATCTACTTATTTACATCCAACAACCCACCACTAATAAACAGCCATGTCATTTGTTCTGAAGTTCAGTCAAATATTCAATACATAAATGCACAATGTGGTTTTGAAAAGTTATTTAAAATTATTTGCTCTTGATTCTAGACAAGTAGCAAAATTTATTAATCTTAATTTTTCAATGTATATGCAGATTTCACATCTTATTTTCCATCTCAATGTGGTATTTTGGAATTATAAAATCACAAACTAATTATAAAATTTAATGCCCCATAACTGTATTTTTTACACATAAAATAGTGAAAATTAACCATCTACATCCTCTTCATGTGGATTATTGTAGATATTTACACAATATAGCAATTTGAATGCTTCGTAAAATATTAAAATAAGTCGAGTATGGATTTCAAATATTTTCCCATTAACTGGATTGATTCGAAATTCAGATCCAGATGTAAGGCATTGATGTGGAGAACACTTGCTAAATTTCATTAATCAAGATTATTATTGTAGTAGATGTTTTAAATTATTTTGTTTTAAATCAGACATGAATTAACAATTTTGTAGTGAACATGTGTTGAGCTTAACATCTTAATATAGTAACTGTTCAGCTTATATAAGTTTAACACCTTTATATACTAACAAAAAAATCAGTCCCCTTTATAAATATGTTTGATCTATGAGTACATAATAGAGCAGTGAAATAATAACCCATATTCATTCAAACATTGTATAACTCATGATAATTCCATAATCATTTAAAAATTGGATAACTCATGATAATTCTCTTTTCTATTAAAACGTTGTTTAATTCCTGATAATCCCATACATATTCAAACATTAGAATTTGGAAAAAATTAGTTATCCTAGGCACAAGGATGAATATACTGATAAAATTTTCGTCACGCAATATTTGTCACGTCTGTTATTTTAGTGTAAGAACAAATTCTACATTTTACCTCTATTTTAAGAAAACTTCATTTATAAGTTATAAGACTCACAAATTAAAAACAACAACTATATTTTCTAAAATACTGTTAAGAAAAAAAAGGATGGCTAAACATATGAAAATTTATCTAAACTTCAAGGGTGAATATTTGAGTCTTCCAATACCTCCTGTACTATCCAAAGAAAATTATTGGTAAAAATAACTAGCTTTTATCCAAATTGATTGCCATTTTAAATATTCATGCATCGACTTCATTTCAGTACTGCCTCTAGCAAGGAAAATAAACAAAGAATTAAAAATTCATATAAATGCCGAAATTGTTTCACGGGTGTTCATCCAACTCAGTGCGTCACAGAAAACTCTGTGACTCTGTTGATTCAGAATTAACTTATTCTAGGGCAATGGAGGGATACGATTAAGTTGAGTCGATGTCGCCGGATGTTCCAACCCAATTTCATTATGAGGGTAGGCAGGGATGTAAACACGACGCTCAGTTCGATTTCCTAGAGTAAACAGATTAAGACTATGCTAATTAGGGTACTTAATTAGACAGAGTCTCAAATACTGAGACTGACGGCTTATCCTTCTCTACTTATTATTCATTGAGAAGAACCGACGCGTCTGACCGGAAGTTGATTGTTAAAGGTTGAAGGGATCTCATGTCACATTTCTTTGCCAAATGCGATCTGAAATGCAAATAGCTTAAAGTGAAAAGAACAAAAGAGAGTTCGATAGAATGTTGGTCCATCAAAAGGGTCGTTGGATTAATGTTTAATTCTTAAATGCAAAGTTAATGAAAGGTGGTCTTAGAAAACGAGTGAGACCTTTGTTTGATTGAAAAGAGTTTGTTTCTTTTCTTCCTTTTTTATCTGAGTGGAATATTTTAGAGTATCAGATTTCGTTTTATTCTTTAGCTCTCTAGTGTCCATTAGAATAAACTTTGATAGGAAAAAATCCTTCGATTCCTTAAATGGGTTTAAATTAGAAAGTATAAGTCAAGCTGGAAAGGGAGAACTGGAAAAAAAAATTAGGTATCAGTTTATTTCATTTTTCAACAATTAACTGATGTGCTAGCGAGGGAGCCAAAAAATTCTAATGCGTCATTTAAAAATATTTAGGAATTTTGTTTAGGAGTAACTTTAGGTCTTGATCACATGTGGTTTTATAAAATTATATGAGAGGATTAGCAAAAAAAAATAACATGCAGGAAAGTAATTAAATATTATCTGTATAAGATTTTTTTTCAAAAATATTTCTTAAGAGAAAACGCATATAAATATAATATTTATGTGAGGATTTTTTTTATAAATAAGCCTGCTGGCGTTCTGGCTTAAAGGTAGAAGGTCTTCTCTGTGATCTAGCCATCCCGCGTTCGAGCCCAGGTTCCGGCATGGTTGTTCTTCACTCTGCGTTCCATCTGTGAGGTGAATGAAAAAGCCCCCCACCCCCCATAGTAAAAAAGGGATGTGCAAGCCAATGTGTTAGTGTCATCTTCAAATGAGCTAGAAGTCTGATTTCTGCTCTCAAATGCTCAGATGCCTTTACCGTCAAAGCTACTTAAGTAACTCGGCTTAAATCGCTGACTTTATCAGGAAACTTGTCTATGACAAGTGCCATAACAACAACAATTAAGTACATTCAGTATTCGGAACAAAATGGCAGCTTATTAAAATAATAACGAATTTATCTGATTAATATAATAATTATAATTACCCAAACAGTTATATTAACAATTTTATAGTAACATAATAACCATTATCGAATAATTGTTATTATGATCTGGTTTCTTTACATCAAAAATAGTTTTGCATTTCATGCATGAATATATATAAATCAAAAGATCATTTGATTATTATGTAAACCAATCAATGCTGATAAGTAGGATCAAAATTGAAAAATTTCATTGCCCAAAAAAATTATATTAATTTTAAGTACTACAGTGGGTGCTTTAATATTTGATCAACTCATTATATATTTAACTGTTTCTCGTATATAGACAAGAGAGGAACGGTACAAATTTCATAGCATGGTGATTTTTTTATTAAATTAATAATTGCAATAAATGCTATTATAATTTGGAAGATAAATTATTATTGCGAATTAAATGTAAATTACACAGTACCAATCTCAGAGAAGAATATATATTAATAATTAATGTATGTTTCATAAATTTTAAAGAAGATATAAAAATATTAAACATTTACAAAACCTGTTTTAACGCTCAACAATTTTTTTTTTTGATATGCTAACAACGGATATTATATTATTCTTTCCAAATATTTCCCTTAGTTATAAGCAAGAAAATGAGAATACAATCTTTTAAACACCCGAAGTAAAAAATAAATAAGAAACGAGCTGACACATGTCGTATTTTTGTATATGTAATGTGAACGTTTTTATTTTAAAATTATGAGAAATAATTTATTTTCAATAAAATAAATTTATTCAGTTTTAATTTTATTAATTAAGAAAAAAAGAAAGACATTATTTAAATAATTATATAAAATAATTTAAAACATTTTTAAGTAATTCTTTAATCGAGCAAAAAAAAAAAAAAAAACTACATATAAAATCAATAGACTCTTTCTATAAAGTACAAATCCCACTTAAACATACTTTTATAATACTAAAACCAATACGAACTTTCCTTTCCTCGGTATTATCTTGCAGATTCTTTTGCAAATTTTCTTCTCAATTTACTTCAGCTAAATTTTTTAGGGGTAGTTTGAAAACAATCATTCTATATTTAAAAGTCATCATATCGCATGATAGAGTCTTAATGGAACGCATACCGGAAAGACATTATTTTTCAACTGTCAACCACAAAGCTGAGATTTCGATCTTTCCGATCCAGAGGGGGAAAAAATCTGAATCATTTTGTTTCTTGAGATTGCTTTTGTTCTATTTTATTCATTATCTTTCAGAATACGTCATTTGGTAAGGATCCATATTCTTTCTTCGTGCAGTTTTTAATTATTATTTTACCATCCATTTTAAATTAATGTATTTAAAAATTATTTTAATTCATTGAAACTAAAGAGAAGTTTTGAAAGTGCTCTTAAAGCTTTCTCGCTTACGCCGTAATGAATAGACTTGTTTATTATTAATTACATATGAATGATAATCACGAAGAATCTATTAGCCATTTTTGATAATTATTCGCTGTTATGTGGTACAGAAACTGAAGGTGCATTTTGGATTATTTTTTACCAACAATTAAAACCAAAATTTGACACACGGCTACGATTATAGTCACAATGTCAGGAACTGAATTTCATATGTTTATGTCACTGCTTTTTTTATTTATCATTATTATGCGTCCGGTAAATCTGCCTTAAACTTACCTCACCGTATATGATTTATAATTTGGTATTTATAAACATTTAAGCTGCTAAATCAATCTATGTTACTACGTTTTGTAGTTTACTTGGACTGCCGAATATACAAATTTCCTCAAATTAAAAGCTTTTTCTGCAGAAAATTGAATAAGCACCTATAAATTGGGCTTACCGTATTACTAAAAATTCGGAATACCAGATTTCATGCATCTAGCTAAAGGCATGTTTGAGTTATTGTGTTCAAAAACATTCTTACATAATTCTAAAAATATGTTTTCCGGAATTAGAGACCTGCAAAATTAGAGATGCATTAAATATTGAATAATATATTTTTTAAATATTATAATACTTTATCTTTGTGTATTTTGCGCACAAGAAAATAAAAAAAAATCATAAGATATAAAGGAAATTGGTTTTTGTATGCATTTAAAAATACATTTATAAATCTGTAAGAACAAAAACGCTGAAATACATTCAAGGTAAGTTGAGACAATTGTAACTGTTAAAAAAATAATAATGGCTATAAAATATTCTTAACAATACAAAGAAAGATCTAAATTTTTGATTGATTTATCATATTTGCTGCATTTGATTTTTCTTCATTGCATCAACAACATCCATGCAGTAATCCCTTTCATATTAGGGGCTGAGGCTCATATGTTACAATTTAATGTCACATCTAGGGAATAATCCCTAAGAAAGGGAATTATAGCTTACGTCTTCCCTATCGAATTGAGAATTCAGTAAAAACAGGACTAATAAAAGAGCAGAATTACCGAATGACCGAAATAAAAAGAGCAGAAAAAGTCATGCAGTTATTATATTATATATATATATATATATATATATATATATATATATATATCCCGCATAGCTCTGTACCTCTGAAATACTTTTTAAGAATAAAATAATTAAAGGGAAACATGAGTCGCATTTATTTTCTGCATGCATCTGAATCATCTAATATTAAATATCTAAATTTTTTTGATAACAATTGATAGGAATGTCATAGGAATCAATGTCAAAGAATGAGGAAGAACTCCGGAAATGCAAAAGGCTATTTCACAGAGACTGTAAAGCATATATTTAGTCATTCATGCGCTTATGAGAGACATGCATCTTCTGTGTTTATTTTTTGCGAATGGATTCTAATTCCCTCCGCTTTTTTACGCATACGTTAGGATGGATTTAATTTATTAAATTAGGGCAAGAGAAAAGTTGAAAAATGGTGATCTTTAGATTTAACAATAAAGTAAACCCAGATTACTCTGGATTGAATTACAATAAAGATTGTAAAAAAAGAGCCGATATCCACACTTTAAAAATGATCGAAATAGTGAGAATCTAATAGATCACAGATCAATTTCAAAGAATAAGGAAGAACTCCGGAAATACGAAATGCGCTTCAAACCTTAGTGAGATAGAATTGTCGAAAAGAGGTACTGAAACTAACTCAGAATACTTAATCATTAGTATACTCAGGACACTGAAAGTATTTTAATCCTTTAGAAATATTTTCTGCAATCTATTAGGATGTGATATAGATACAGTCTTCTTACTTCTTTTATGTTTAATAATGGAATAATTAAATGTAACTTTTGAATTCACACGTTATGGAAATGAACCAATGCTTGCATGTTGTTTTATGTGCTAGAAAAATTATATAGTTCAATATTTACTTAAAGACACAAAATTTCAAATTTCGTTACTGCTAATGCTTATTTTTTTTCCTCTGATTACTTATTAGAGATTCGTTGTCGTTTGAGTTACGAACAATATTGTGTTTTCTCATTTATTTTTCAAATATATATATATATATATATAAGTTTCCAAATAAGATTTAACAAAGTAAACATAATGATTTTTAAAGCTTTTCAAGAGCAAATAATTGCTTTTTAAAAAATATGCAGCAATTGTCTTGATGCATCATAATTTATTCTTTTCATTCTTACAAGTAATATGTAAAGATAATTATATTTTAATAAAAGTATGAGTAAGGAATTCCAATGAGCTCAGATAAATTCATAAAAATAAAATTATAGCTTTAAGAAATGCGTAAAGCGTGCATAATGTTTTCCTTAGATTATATTTTAATTTAAGACTTTTCAATGAAAATTTTAAGCATAAGGAGAAACATACATAATTCTTAGAATCTGATAGTATTTGAATTAATAATCTTCAGAGAATCCAAATAATTAAAGGAAATGTTATACACATTTTAATATTTTATCATCTGCATATATGCTTATATTAAATTAATGTTAAAATAAATGAATAGTTAATGGTTCAGAATTGTTAATGTATTTTAAGCCTTTCCTCAAACGTTACTTTTTCTCTGATTTACATGTGTTTTAAATGTTATTAGAGTTTTCATTATTTAGTATAGTATTCAAAATGTTAAAGTATTCTTGTTAGACATCAAAATAAATCTGAGTTCCATTTTCACTTAGAAATTTTATCACATAATTAAAAAAATTAGCTAAAGAGAGAACGATATTTGTATGAAAATATTATATATTAATATGAAAGTGGATGAAATATTTAAAATTTGCTTCCAAATGGGAAAACAAAAAGACCTAAATTTATGAAATATGTAGTTAAATTATAGTAACAAAAAACATAAAAACTAATCGAAGACATTTTTTTAAAAAAATTTATAAAAGTTAAGAATTTAAAAAGAGTTTTAGAAGCATTTCAATAAATAATACAATTAAACTCCAATATATTTATATGCAAAATTTCATAATTTTAATCAATTTATAAATAGTATTACTTATAAATACTTATACAAAGAATTAAATTGCGTTATATATATATATATATATATATATATATATATATATATATATGTGTGTGTGTGTGTGTGTGTGTGTGTACTTTATATAGTTTGAGTTTTTACACTGACAGTATATCGAATGCTTATTTCAATTGCATTTCAGAGAGCAAAATAGAGTCAATAAAAAGTAACTTTAATTTGAAGTAGGGCAATGTAGCAAAACAACCAAAGGGAAGCCTGATTTCTTTGAATACTTAAGATATGATATCTTAAAAAGTATAGGATCTTTCAGAGAAAAAACATTAAGATTAAAGAATATACCATTGCCAAGCACCCATTTTACTATGCTGCAAATTGTGAAATGAATTAGTTAATATGTCGGATTACTTTTATTCTACAAATCAATAATAAATAAATAAATATAATAACTACTAGAAAACTTGTCTTTATTATATGGGTACTAATCTATCCACTAGAAATTTTTTTATTGTTAATAATATATTTGAATTATTTCGAAATACCTTTTTTTGCAATGAATTTTCCTCTGTTTGAAATTCTTTATATTTTATATTATATATATATATATACAACGCATTTTCAAGTCACAATAATAGCAAGATTAGTAGAAGCAAAAAAGAGTAGAAAGACCTATCTAAATTGCATAAAATGTTAGATGATAAATAAAAGTATTTTTTATATGCGGTTATAATTTTTGAAAAAATTTTTTCTATTTTTTTATGTTACTATAGTCTTTATTTCGTAAGAATAAGTCATTTCGGACTTTAAAATGTTAAAAATAATGCCTTTTTGGATTATAAAATATATATTTTAATTTAGATGACATCAGAAACCTGTATATTATTGCAACAAACTAAGGGCTATTTTTATATTTATTTAGCAGCGCTTCTTATTTAAAGATATTTATGAAACAAAAATAGCATATAGAGCAGAATTAAAACTATCTGGTTATATACGGATTAAAACCTATTCTGATAATTGAATATACAGGAAATAGGACAGGAGGTAGAAAAATATATTCCAGGAAATAAACAGCAATCACAATGCACTAACTCAATGACAACAAAATCACTATTTACAATTTTCCTTCTTTCAGGATTTATATAATTTTATTTTGAAATTTTTTTTCTTCTAACATGACATGGATAATAGAAATACAGATAATTGAGTCGTACTGTAGGTTTAAAATTCTATTTTTGATTCGTATGTATTTATTTCATTTAAAGAAAATAATAATTTAAACATATTTCTGGATAGAAAATGATCACTTCATAATGGATACAGATACCTTGATAATCTAGTTATGATTTTTGCAGAAAAAATTATCGCTGAAGATTCATTCTAGGCATATTGTACCCTAAATATAGATAGTGATAGATATATAATTTTCTTAGAAAATACGAGTTTCTATTAAAAGAGTTGAAAATTTACGTGCCTTGAAATTAAATTTAATCAAAACTAACCATAGGAAGAATGAATCAATGAATGAAAAAAGAAAATACAAAGCTCATTTTTATTTATTTTTTAAAATTTTATTCAGGAACTCATAAAAAATTATCAGAAATTCGAAAAGTATACCTCCTTAATTTGAGTTAAACAAAGATCCTTTGATTTTGCTTTGAACGTAATATGATATGGGAAATGTAACCAGATCAGCCTTAGCGATAAATAGAAATGAATTAATGGTTTTCAACATAATTTTTTGTTTGTTTTCCAATCCGTTTATCTTTCCTATCATAAAGGCGTGGAGTAAACCTGCAATTTTCTTAATAAGCCAGAACTCGCACAATGAAATTGGCCTTGTGAGTAATTTTGTTTGATTGTAATCCCCTTACAGTGACATACCAACATTACATCCGTAACGATACTGTTTTGCTTCCTTAATTTATGAATCATATGGCAGTTTTATAAGATTCAATCTTGACACTCTTATTTAAGCAATCATTTTTTCTTTGCTGAATGTTGACTCTTATGCTGCATTTATTAATGATACACAGTGACATTTCGGATACAGTATGAAACTTGAATTATGCGCTCATCAAAGAATTTAGTTTTTAAATATCTGGATGTCATATAAAATCAAAGGAAATTTCTATTGAAGATACATAATATTTAGCTCATTTTTTTTCTCGATGATCCAAAAGTTCACATGCAATACATTTTTAATAGAAAAAATAGATAAGCATATGCCTGATATTATTTCTGAAAATATTGTTTTCGAAATTCCATAAATGCTTATAAATAAAAATTAGAATAATACATAAATAATACAATATCATGATTTAATATGGAAAATTAAAATAATAATAAAAATGAAGGAAAGATATATCAGGATAGAATATTTAGTATAGATTTAGTGCAGATCAGTATGGATTTCCTTATTATTTGAATGGTATGATATTTAAAAAAAAAATAGTATCTGCAAGAAATCTCTATAAATACTAAGTCGACTTACTGTCACAAACTAGAATCACAGTTAAAGAGCTCTTTCTAAGTTGATAAGATAAGTTGTATAACTTATCCTTATTTTTATTTAAGGCAATTATCGACATCAATTTAACTATATTTAAAAGCTATCTTTTAAATATAAAGGTTAAATATAAAGTTTTCAACATTTGGCACTTTATACTTTAGAGCTGTTGGTTATTTTAATAGAAGCGGCATTCCCTGACGGCTAATTTAACCCTCTTCATGACTAGTAATTTAATTCTTTTTATAGATGTTTCTGTTTTAGACATAATTTCTGAGAACTTGTAAACTGGTTTTAACTATAGAATTGCAGTATGTCAAATATTACAAAAATATGGGAAATAGACTGGTAAAATGATTGAATTGATTATTTAGTAAATGAATTTAGCCTTCGTGATAACAAATAATTTAATTCTTTTTCTCGATGCATTTATTTCAGTATATTTTTCTGAGAACTTGTAAAATAGTTTCAATTATGATTTCAATAAATATTTTTTAAAAAATTATAAAAATATTTGTAGAATGATAGAAGTGTTTAATAAATGAGTTTGTATAAAATCGATTTATCTCAGATATATTTCTATTTTCTTGAACATGACGCAATAATTTATTGCTTTTATTATTACTTACTGAAAGATTTCGAAATGCAGGGAAAAAAGTCTGAGCTATGCATTAAAAAAAACACACCTTCTCTATACTTCAATAACGAGTCAAAAGTGAAGAAAAATGTCCTCTCCCATAAAAGAAAGTGTAAAAAGGGAAAAATATCACCGCAAGAATGGGTACCGAGTCACAGTCTAGAAAGTGATAGCAGCAGATTTATTACATCGACCTCAATACAATTTATGGAATCCAGTTCCCCTTATCGACTTCAAAAAGATAGCTGGAGTCACATTCCCTTATCTGTGGCCTCACAGTCGACCAGATGCGGCAGTCTCCGGAATAATCAGGAATGCACTTTTCCCGTTTCTCCGCTCTGACAGCTACTCACTTTTTTTTCCCTTGATAAATATTTTACAGGTTTCCTTCCCGTTCGAGATCTTCGCTTGTCCTGTTGCTCTTGAGAAATTGAACTTCTTTTCCACGTATCGTAGGAGTCTGGTCGCTATGATTGACTCCCTCCTTTTTGCTGTTCTGTTTCGTCTCCTGCCTCGAGTGTGTTGTTCCAGCTCTGTGTAGTTGATTGAATTTGATAAATAAATATGCCTGCCCGGGACATGTGTTCGTCTGATAAGTTTGAGTTCGATTGAATTTTCGAAGACGAGATTCAATTCGGGCAACGTCTTTATTATTTTTTTTTTATCTTTAATCTGCTGAACCAAGTCCCTTACCATTACTCAAAAGAGTTTTAGAATTGTGCTAAGGAAGACAAAATAATGACATGGAACAAAAACAATACAAAAATTTTAATTTTATTCTGATGACATAATATGTTTGGTGATCCAATTCAACTTTAAATTAAATTTTATATTTTCCCAAAATCAAAATTATTTCACAAAGATTTGGGAATTCTTACGCTGTTAGAAAAGAATTATTCGATTTCACACAAATATAATACTTACATCAGATGTAAAAACAATTTATTTTTTCAAAATATTGAATATATGAAAACGAATAAAATATTTATAAAGAACCTTTTTTATTAGTAAGGAAAAGTTATTTAAGATGTTTGAAAATGTTTAATCAATGTGTTAAAAATATTTAATCGCTGTGTTAAAAATGCTTAATCGTTGTGTTAAAAATGCTTAATAAATGCGTTGAAAATGCTTAATAGATGTGTTGAAAATGCTTAGTTGATGTAAGGATATTAAGGTCAATCAATTTGCCAAATATTTATCAATACAATTGATAAATTGATTATATAATATTTATGAATATATAATTTCATAATAAAGTGATTGACAGTTTTATGTCACTTTTTCTTTAATAACACATGAAATTAAATTAATAAATATTATAAATTACATTTCTTTAAATTAACTAAATTTAAACATCATTTAAATATTTTATATTGTATTATAGCTAGATTTCTATTCAAATATCTGGAGTAACTGAATTTAAAATTTTAATAAATTGAACTTAATTTCAAAAAAAGCTATATTAGTTAATTAAACATGTGAAGCTATTCAATGTTTTCAAATTATTATTAGTGTATATTAAAAATTGTAACTATGATGACTATACGCATAAGAGCGGAGATAACAAATGAAAACTTTCCTCGACAGATTTCAGAATGGAATAAAATTATGCGATTAGGCATTTGATTAAATGAACAAAACCGTTAGAGATTCATTTTCAAGAAATACAAAATATTACAAAATCATGCAGAAAATAATAAAAATTCAGAATTATCAAGATTTAGGCAAAAATTGCTCATTTCCTTTATTATTATTAAAACGCATTTTTAAAAATGTTTTTATTTTTAAATTAGTAATTTTTGTTTAATAATATTTAGGAAATAACGCTATAAAAATCTGACATTTTTAATAGTAACGTAAATAGGAAGTAGTTGCTCGGAATTGCACATTTCTATTATCCAAAATATAGTTTTGACATTTTTTTATCGTAAGATGAAACAGTCATGCTATGAGTGCCAGAAAAATAAAAACTTCATGTTACACATTTGCAATAATTTTAGATAATGAGTTTTTTTTATCCTTGTTAGAATGAATTATCGGTTCAAAATTTTTTTAATTGTAACTACAATTGAAAAAACATAGTATATTTAGTTTAAAATTGATGAAAATAAAAAAGACTGTTATAGAGTTTTTAAAAATTCTAAAGCATTTTGAATGCTAAAAGGAAAAAAAAAAGCTACGAATTCAGTATTAAGAATTCTCCCAAAACAAATAATTATTTGCTTTAAAATTAATTGTCTTCAGCAAACTTTATATTATTCTTTATTGTAAGAATTGTATTCTTGTTTTGACTAATTATTTATCTTTTATTAAATATAATAAGAAATCAAAAAGAATTTTCACATAGAAAATATTAAAAAAAATTTAGAAGACTATCTACGATTCAGAACTTTAAAACACATAATTATCTGCTTTTGAATTTTTTTTATTACAAGCGCTTCGATACATACATTTATTTCATACCGATGTACATTTTTAATTGCTTACGGTTTTTTTTTTTTTAATTTTATGGTAGATTTTTCTTACCGTTTTTTTTGTTGTTGTTGTTGTTCGAATCCAGTGTAATTATTTAAGTTCTTCAAAAGGGCTACTAATAAGAATATTTCAAAACTGGAGAATAGGCTTAACAATAAACTAATCCATTTATTAATTATTATGTGTCAAACTATATTTTTAACTTTTGGAAATTCTCAATCCATTATTTAGTATACTGAAACTATTTTTATGATTAGCATTTATGTTAACAAATTTAAATGTTATGTTTTTCAAATATTTACATATGTATAAATATTCGAACAATCATATATAAGTACAAACACATTTTAAATGTGAATTTAATCATTTAGGCATTAAAATAAACCTAGCTCATTGAAAAAAATAACACTTATATCACAATAAGTGGAATTTCCAGAAGAATTGCTTGAGTTTTATGGAGTAATTTAAAATCCATTAATCTTAAAATGGGTTTTATTTGTTTATTTTTGACACACATTAAAAAAAATTCTTTTTTTTTTTATTTCCAGTTCCTTGCATCGAGCAATTCTTGGTATTTTGGAATGTACAGTTTCAGGCATAGAATGTCGAACAAAGTGCTTCTAACCATTAAGGCAATCCTAAACTTTGTTGCAAATTTTAAGCACAATTTATTTTTTTATTTTTATCAAAATAAAAAGATGTTAATTTAGAATAAAACAGGAAAAAATTCAGAATAATAATGAAAAAAATTGTAAGCCTATCTTCATTTAATGAGTTTTAATTATTCTTAATTTTTCAAAAAGATATCTTGTGTTGAGAAAAGATTAATCTGTATTTGATAATTTGGCATATTGATTTAAATTAAGAAAAAATGAAGAGAATCAAGACACGTGCTTGAAAAACTGAAAAATATTACTTTTTTATTGCAATTGTTTGTAATAATTCGACATAAGCAAAGAAAATCCTTTTATGAAATCAACTTTTCACTATAACTCCTTTTTATCAGGGATAACAAAAATAAATTATTTGCGATATTTTGTTTTTTAAATAATTAAGATCTGAAGCAATTTGTGAATTGTAATTCATTTTTTAATAGTCTAAGCATGAAAAATAAAACATCGTAAAATCCTTTTAAACTTAAAAAAGAAAAAAAAAATAGTATGGCCTTTTAATTTAATGGAAAAAGAATGCCTCCCAATTTTGTTCATTAAAATCCATTTTGCTATTTGGCATAGAAAGACTTTATTTGATAGTTATGGATTTGGAAATTTTTATAAAATAATTAAAGAAATTCCTTCAGCTATACATCTCTGAATAAAGTTTTGTTCGTTGGAAATTCAGTTTTTTTTAAATTCCATTTTATTAGAATTTATGTATATTATTATATAAGAAAGGAAATATGATCAATAGGATAAATGCACAAATATCTTTATATTTATATCTATCTATCTTATATATATATATATATACTGAAGTGACAAAAGTCATGGGATAACTGTTAATATCGTGTCGGCCCTCCTTTTGCCAGGCGAAGTGCAACAACTCGACGTGTCATGGAGTCCACAAGTCGTTGGAAGTCCTCTGCAGGAATATTGAGCCATGCAGTCTGTATAGACGTCCATAATTGTGAAAGTGTGGATGGTGCAGGAGTTTGGGCACGAACGGACCTTTCGATGATGTCCCATAAATGTTCGATGGGATTCATATCGGGCGATCTAGGTGGCCAGATCATGTGCTGGAATTGTCCAGAATGTTCTTCAAACCAATCGCGAACAGTTCTGGCTCGGTGACATGGCACATTGTCATCCATAAAACTCCCATCGTTGTGTGGGTACGTGAAGTCCATGAATGGCTGCAAGTGATCTGCAAGCAGCTGAACATAACCAATTCCAGTCAATGATCGGTTCAGTTGCACCAGAGGACCGAGTCAATGCCATGTAAAAACAGCCCACACAATTATGCAGCCACCACCAGCTTGAACAGTGCCTTGCTGACAGTTTGGGTCCATGGCTTCGTGGGGTCTGCGCCACACTCGAACTCTACCATCAGCTCGTAACAACTGAAAACGTGACTCATCTGACCACGCCACGGTTTTCCACTGGTCTAGGGACCAGTAGATATGCTCACGAGCCCAGGAGAGTCGCTGCAGGCGAAGTCGTGCTGTCAGTAAAGGCACTCGAGTCGGTCTTCTGCTGTCATAGCCCAAGGAAGACAAATTTCGATTCGCCGCACAGTCCTATCGGACACGTTCCCCGTACGTCCCACATTGATTCCTGCAGTTATTTGACGAAGTGTTGCGTGTCTATTAACATTGATCATTTTACACAGACATCGGCGGTCTCGGTCGTTAAGTGCCGGTGGTCGCCCACTGCGCTGTCCATGATGGGATGTGATGCCTGAAATTTCATACTCTCGGCACACTCTTGATACTGTGGATCTCGGAATGTTGTATTCACTAACGATATCCGCAATGGAATGACCCATGCGTCTAGCTCCAACTAACATTCCACGTTCAAAGTCTGTTAATTCTCGTCGTGCCGCCATAAATCACGAAAAACCTGTTCACATGAATAACTTGAACACAAATGAAAGCTCTGGGAAACGAACTGCACATTTATACCTTTTCGCTGCGATACTACTGCTATCTGTATATTTGCATATTGTTATCCCATGACTTTTGTCACTTCAGTGTATATATCTTTATATATTCCTACACAATCATTATAAGATTATTTTTTTATTTTAGAAACAACGTTGTTTTTCAGCCTTCCATAATTTTAATACTTTATTCTATGTTTAATGAAGCTAGAAGTATATTATCGGATGTTGTAAATATACATCTTTCTTTTTCCTATTCATATCAAGATAAGGAATTATTCAATACCTTATTGTTTATTTATTGAACCTAAATATATACTATCGAATGATGTTGTAATATGCATTTTTACATGTAAATATACATTTTTTTCTTATACCTGTGCATATTAAGATAAGGAGATGAAAAATAGAAAACTTTTGATTTTATCATTACAGTCTATTAAAAAGTGTATTAATCATAATGCTATGTACCTATATATACATTTCTTTTTTCTTTTTTTGCTGATAATGGACATCTTTGCGTCACCTTCCGTCATGGCACTGGCATCATTCCTGATCCAATAAAAAGGCTTTTCAAAGTTTTTCTATATCCCTCTTAAAGCATTTGGCAACATTCCTTTGACTTTTAGTTTCTTTTCTTCTTCTTTCAGGGTAGAGATGTAGTTTTTTATTTTGGGACGGTAAAAAAATATATTTTCTACGTTTGAAATTAATTATTCTGCGCTTTACGTATTGCGATATTAATATCAATTCTTGACGTTTTGAATTATTTTTTTTTTTACAGACGGTGGACAGTAAGCGAAATAAAATACCAAAATGCTTTTAATAACAATACATTCTAGCTTTTGGTAAGAATAATCAATCGCTCTTTCATTCAGGTTCAGTTTTTCTTTCACAGCCTGCTGAGCAAATTAAACGCAAAAGACAAATGATCTGCAGCTCTCGGTTAAGCTTCCTAGAACAGAGTGATTTTATAAATCCTGGAAAAATTCCAATAGAAATTTACTTATGACATGAATTTGAATTAATTAAAGATTCTAATGGATGAATTGTGTTTTTTCGTCTTTTATTAATTTCATTTCTAAATATGACTCCCTAGGCTTTGACAGTGAGTACCTAATTAATTATAAAATTTCACACACACATATATAACAAATAATTTCGAAATAATAAGTAGTATTGATTGTTTTTTATACTTTAGTTTCTGTAATTGACCATAAGATTCGAAAAAAAAAGGATTAATCTACAAAATCAGTGACGTTTCCTCTGGTAAACATTGACTTTCTAAATATTTCCAATGAATTTTGTAAAATTAGTTCAACAATAAATTTCACATTAATGGCTTCACATGCAAAATTAAAATAATTTTCAAAAATTCGGAAATCTTTTTTTTTTTTACTTGTAAATATTTGTCTCTCCAATATTTTCAATATAAATCCCTATACTGCAGACATGAACTTCTTCATATGGTTAGAGATATAGTGAAAATAACTTCAAATTTATTATCATTTTGTCTTTTGAAGCCGCATTAGAATTGGCTTTAGAAACACAATATATTCTGAAAATATATCAAATGTTGGAAAGATGTTATAAGAAAAGAATACGCATTTTTTTTAAAGTATTTATTTCGTTTATATATTACGGAATCATACCACTGTTAATAATTAGAATGTTAATGCTAGAATTGAAGTAAACAATATTTTTAAATATTAATTTAAAAATATTTCTTTATTCTTTTTGAGTCATTCAAATTAAAAGCATTTTCAGAGATTTGGTGTTAATGACGGAATAAATAACAAGAAAATCTTTGGAAAAAAATCTCAATTATATATTCATTATTAAAATTTCACCAACTTTCTGCTAAAAACACTTGATAATCAGAGCTAATGAATACCTCTGAGTCATTCTGACTCCCGTTTCCCTGTTACGGGATATTATATGAATACTTATATATAATGTATAATACATAACTATCCTTGCAAATACTAATGGCATTAACATTTTCGAAGATAATTATTTTACATTAAATTTGGACATTTAGATTTTTAAATCATTCTAAGTAGGTAAGCATTTGTTGCCTTGCAGAAAAATGTTTTAATGTTGAAGTATGATCATATTTATTAAATTCAATATCGACTTCTAATTTGTGCAAGAAAATTAAGATTCAGTGAATTTGTTTTCTTAAACTATAAATTTTAGCTATACAAAATAATCATAAAACGGATTTCATCGTTTCAGTTATTTAATGAAAACAAAATTCAAAAGTTATTGAAAATAAATACACATTTGCCTTCAATCTTTAAAAGCATACAAAGTATGCGATTATTCTGCATCATAATACTATCTAGCATCAAGGTTTTAATAATTTCTGTTTCATCCAAGATGCTATCGCAAATTGACAATTTATTGATAACTGTTTTGTGTGATTAACAATATTTATATTAGTAAAACACACTTCAACAAAAATTTAATGCTTCGATTGATTTCTGCCGTATTGTTAATAATGTTTTGTAAAAAAAGAGATATACATACAAAAAATTTTAATTATGAAAGAGAAAACATTCTTATAGTAGAATTTTATGATTATAAAATATCATCATTTAGGATCAAGAAATGTTAAATAAGTTATGACTAAGAAATTAAAGATAACTTATGTTCAAGAGATTAATTATCTGTATTTATGATCATATAATTAGTACAGGGATAAACTCCTAAATTATCTACAATGCATATTTTAAAATAAAAAAGACAATGAATTTAACCAATGATAAGGCTGTGCTTCCTTGACAATCTTTTACTGATTAACATTGCACAAGAAATGAAATTTAGATAAGTACTTAACAACAATCCTATAGCAGAGTAATTTCCAATCCTTGGATAACATTGGATCTGGAAATTTAACCTGCTAATTCAATTGGTGAATATTCCAATGTTCAGTATGATCGCAATACTCATGAGTAATGTGTATCAATTGTTACAATCCACAAGAATGAACAAGGGTAACTACACTACAGTAAATCGCAATCGTATATCCATGCGAAGTTAATAATAATATACGGGACTCTATAAATATACGGTAAACTTCTTGCTAAACATAAAACTTGCACAAATTATAATATTTAAGTGGTATAAATACCAGCTTAGGGGAATAATCTCAATTTAACATAGAGAAAGGTTCTTGATTCTCTTTTGGGTGAAAATTTAATTGTTTGGTAATTTTCCTCCGAAAAAACCGACAAATGGAATGACACAAGAACAAAATTGTCAAGGAATGATCAGATTTCGATGAATTTTATAGATAAAGTGGTACAGTTAAGAACAAGTTTGAATAAATAATTAGAATACAGATCATTCTTTAAAAAAATTTCATATACAAAGTACAGAGAAAGTACTATGATTGTTAAAAAAGTTTGAATTCCAAATTTTGAAGAACTTACTCCTTTCAGACCTCCCTGTGACATAAAACCCCTTTTTGGCATTATATCTATCTTCTAACATGATCATTTAAAAATGTGCTGAGCTAAATGAACAAAATTTGGTATATAAATTTTAGACCAAGTTTGTAAATTTCTGCCGAGTTTTCTATGTAATCTATTTAGTGTGTCTGCATATTCGAGTGTTAGAATATAGCATTGAGTAATATGAAACACATTTGCAAACAGCTAAGGATATAATTTTTAGATAAATCTGCTTAGTACGCAGACTTAACATCAAAAATATAGATTCTCATCATATTTTCAACCAGATTTGTTGAATGGTTCATTGTTAATCGGTGTTTATTTTAGGACAAATGTAAATCTAATGAGTCATAAAATGATATAAGGTCAATAAAATTCAGTACATGACCTTGTGAATACAACTGTAGTTTTGAGAGGATTTCAAGTGGATAAAAATAGATTGCAAAGCACAGATTAGATTGAATTGAATAATTACATTCATGTTCATGTATCTATTGTTCTTATCCTTTGTTTGATAATGCCATTCAAAATATTCATAGATTTTCCAAAGTTCTATAATTTTATGTGGAGGAGAGATGATGGTAAGATCTTTATTACAAAGTAAACCAGAAAGTTTCTAGGAAATTAGTAATGCTGGTTACTAATGTATTAAAACTATGTGGTTAAAATTATTTAAAATTTTGAAACATTAAAAATTTGTGGGGATCCAACACATGTTCATTATCTTTTGTAACAAATTTTTCCTTGGATCGTTATCCAAGAGCTATTTTAATTTTTTATAATTGGAAATATAAACTTTATTTTTATATTTTGTTACCCTTTATAGAAAGAAAATCAAATATTTTGATATAAAAATGCTATGCAGAGATTTATAATTTTATGCTATTCTCATTTTATTTGTGTAAAAGATTTTTAAGTAAGTTTTATGATTAAGTAAATTTATATACAACATGGCCACAATTAAAAAAAAAAGATTATTCATATTTCGAGAATCTATGACCAGGTCACTGGCTTCTCTTTATTCTGATAAGAAAAAAAGTTAATTTAGAAAAATGCATTTAATATTTTTTAAATATTCAATCCCTATTTGTCCATAACATTTTCTTATTTATAAACGTTAAAATTATTTGATAAAATCATAATTGTTCTTTATTTCTTAATGTTTTATTAACTAAATTTAAACAATGCACATTCAAAATGGAAAATCGATTTTTTGTGAGAGTAATTTTATGCCAAATAAATTATTTTTAGGATTTAAATCTCTTTCAAAATACTTTGAATTGCAGAGATAAGTTTATTGGAATCAAAACAAATTAGAATTAAGTCGGTAATATCTTTAAAAAATCAGCTTCATATTATTATTTCTCTTCTTGAAAGACGATTCTGATAAAACGAGTGATTTATATTCTTAAAGTAAATTATCATTAATAATGGTGATGCATTTTCATCTAGACTCAAATACTTAGCAATAATATGAATTAACAGTTAAGAAGAATTCATGTATGTGGGTGGATATGTGTAGGTGGTTTTTAAGATGGACCTTTTGACCTAAAACAATAAAATTGGACCCAGATATGATTTGAAGATAAGAAATATTTGTTTCCTAGCAGTTTTTGTGAAATTTGAATTTTATTTACTTAAAAATTTTATGTTTTGTCAAATGCAATTCCCGAAAATACTAGTGCTTGCTTTAAAAAACAACTTTTCACAATTGCAAAATTTTAAAATATTCGTTTTTAATTATTTTAATTTAATTACAGTAAAATTATTCAGTGAATTTCGATAGTAAAAAAATGTATAATTTTTATTAAGGGGTTTCTTTACGATGATAAAATTCAAAACTCTTTTACTATTTAATCAAATAATTAATCTCCTGACTTTCTCCCAAAGTTGAAAGCAATGGAAGAAAAACAAATCCTACTTTTGTGGTTTACACACAAAGAATCAGAAAACAAATATACATTCTTCCATATAAAATAATCAAAAATAGACAATCTTAAGCCATAGAATAAGAAACATCTTCCTATTGTGCGGTTTACTTGAGAAATTGGAAGACAAATCTACATTCTAACATACAACGCAATTAAAATTGAATAATCTTAAGTTACAGAAGAACTTTGCTCCTATTTGTGAAGCGTATATGAGGAATCAATAGACAAAATTAACTTCCTGGAAAAAAAATAAAAATCTTAAGCTTTAAAGAAAAATTATCTTCCTATTTGTGTATTTAAATGAAATCAGCAGGTAAATCTACATTTTCCACATAAAACAATTAAAAATATGTGATATAAAGACATAGAAGACGAATTCTGCACGCATTTGTATGATTTACATGATGAATCAGAAGACAAAACTATAAATTTCTGCATATAAAAACTATTAAAAAAGTTTATCTAGATATTTAAGTTTCTAAAGACTTAATGATTCAATTATAAACTGATATTGAAAGAAAAGATTTGATTTCAACTATTATTGTATGCAATATAAAATAAGTATACAAACATTAAAATAATATGGTTTTAGTATTTGTAACAATTTACTTCGTATAAACTTTACTGTGACAATCTTTAACAGAAATTTGCGCATTAGGTTTAATTGAAATTAACACATCCAATATTTTCAGCTAACTACTTGATTATCAAGAACAATGGTGCATAGCAAAACACGCTAAATTCTGAAGCAAAAAGATTTTTGAAACGCAAAGCAAAAGGATGTATTATTTTAATATAAACTGAAAGCCGCCTGTCGGAAGGAAGTCAAATTCAATATAGATTTCTAAAGTAAGGGAACTAAGCTTTTTGTGCAGCCCATCTATGAAATTTCTATGAACGAAATTTAAAACTCCCTTTTTTGGCGAGTTTATAAAATAATAAAAAAAATCTCATCACCATAGACTTCTAGGTTTTCTAAACAATCTCTTTCAAGAGCTATGTTTCTGTCACCCGTCCATCACTCGGAAGAAGGATTCTTTTGTTTTGACTTGAAACCATTTATTTTCCTAAAGATTTATCGGCAATCCATAGTTTTGTTTATATCTTATTTCACTCCAGGAAACTCGATAGTACGTATTCGGTTCGGAATAAAGTAAAGAAACGTCTTATTTATATATTTTTTTCGAGAGTCAATATTTTCTTGGATTGAAGAGGAATTTATGTCATCAATGATTTTTCACTTGAATTTGTTTTCTTTATTTTAAGAAAAGAATAAACATTTTAAAGAAAGAAAATAACAGAACTTAATATGTGATATTATGGGACATATAATCAATGTTTTTTGCTAATTATAAGGCTAGCAATTTATTTGAGTACTGATTACGAAGATGAAAAACAATTCATTCTTAAGTTCACAGCATGTTATTTTCTTAAAATATATGAAAACAATCTTGATAATAGGAAATATTCGTTATTTCTTTAAAATTATTAACAAGCATAGTGCGATCTCGGAGGAATCATGTACTATTAAAATATAATATGTTGGGAAATAAAATATACTTCTTTCTTTTTATTATTTCATGAAAAATAAAATGAACTATGAATTGATGTGAAATAAAAATATTCCTAAATTCTTATGACAGTATTTCAATTCCACTATTTTTAAAATACTTCAACACATCAGAATTTATTATTGAAAATAATAATATTTTTAATTTTGAAGTAAGAAAATATAATACTTAGTATCCATAACGAAGCATTATGACGGTTTTTAAATTCATTCTGATTAAAAGATTTTATTTTATTCTCTAAATGTCATGTTTCATTTGTCGATAAAATCTAAACATAATGCCTGAAGTGATATGTGAATTTCACCAAACAATGTACACGAAATAATTTATTCATTGACTTAACGAATTGATAATGATTTTCAGCCATTTAAAGATTATACTTAATGTTTTAAAACAAGAGATTGAGTACACTTAAGGGAAAACTATTGTTAAAATTATGGAAAAATTACGAATGATCGAAATTCAGACGAAAATTACTCATTTCATTTAATATTATTAAAGCGCACTTTTAAAATTGTTTTGATTTTAAAATTAGTAATTTTTGTTTAATAATATTTTGGAAGCATATATTAAAATGATATTTTAAAAGATTCTGACATTTTCCAATTGTAATGTAAATAGAAAAATGTTGCTGCGAATTGCACATTTCTGTTCTCCAAAATATAACTATGACGTAATTTTTATTGTAAGACCAACAATCTGAAGAGACAGGACATCATTTATGATTTGTACATATAAAAATAAAATCTTTGAGTTACACAGTTGCAGTAATTTCTGATAATACATTTTTAATCGTTGTTAGAATGAATTATTGCTTCATAATTTTTTTATTTAACTATATTTATAAAAGCATAATATATTTAGTTTAAATTCGTTTACAAAACTTTGTTATAAGTTTGTAAAAATTCTAAAGCATTTTGAATGTTAAAAGGAAAATAAATGAATAAATATGTTTTAGTATTTTATATTGAAAATGTTATTTTCGTTTTACACATTGTCTATTTATTTCAATAATATAAAGCCTTTGACTTTGAAGTAATAAAAATATCAGTTTCCTATCTCCGAACACGCTTTATGGAAATGTTTTGATTGATTCGGATAAAAGGCTTTTTAATAATCTAACTTTAATTTTAAAGAAATACGTATCAACTTTTTAAATTAGTCGTTAAAATGTATAGATAATACATTATATTTATTGATCTCATACATAAAGGATCTGAAAATTTTCACAGACAGACTAGACGAAATGCCGTTAAGTTTCAATCATTTAAAGAATATGCTTGAAATCAAGTTTTACAAAAAAAGATTTGCGATAAAGCGACTTAGGAGACTATCGAAAATATTATAATAGTTTTGTTTTTTAGAAATCTTATAAAAGATTTGCAATTTTCATCTAAAGTAATATTTTCTTTTCTGAAGACTTACATCCAGTTTCATAAAAAGGACACATATGTCAAGGGAAAGATAAAAGTTTTCGTAAAACAAAACGAATCAAAAACTTTTCCTCTTGTTTTGATTAAATTTTTTATTTCATTTTGTAATTTATGCAGTTTTCAATCAAATCATATGAAATCAAAGAGAGGCCATGACAATTCCAATTGAAGTTATTGGAATATTCTGATTGAAGTTACCTTTGACATGTTACGCATTTTGAATTAAAGATATTTTAATGTCTCACAAGGATAAATATACTTCAAATTATTTAAAATACAAGTACTTAAAAATGTGAATGATTAAAAATGACTTTGGGACTTCTAAAATGGGACTTGTATATTTATAATAATATAGGAGTATTATTCGCATTAATTTGTGTGATCATTATAATTTCCAGCTATAAAGCTATTTAACATCCAACTTCTTATTAATAGAGTTTACAAAAGAAATTTTTAGTTTGGCTGTAAAGAACGATATTGAAAGTAAGTGAGTAAAGAAAGTATTAAAAATAAATTCATCAATAAAGTAACTTTATCTTTTAAATTATAAAAGTTAAGAAAAATTATAAAAGCTAAATTATGTTAAATTATAAATTAAACTATAAATTAGAAATTAAATTATAAAAGAATTACTGTGAATGCTGAAATGTTAAAATTAAATTCTACTTCTTGCAACATCTATTAAATGGATCTATTAAGCCAAGTTATGATATTTGAGCGACAGTTAATAAATAAATAAAAACACAATGAGAAAAATTCTTCTGCAAATTATTTAATTTATAAACTATGGGAGTTTATTACTTTATTCAAGAGATTATTTCTATAGGACAAAGAGAGAATTGTGAGATTCATAAAATTCAAAACTTTGAGTGAATCATACGATCACACCGGCTTTTAGCATCATGAAGTTTCATGATGCTAATTTTATTTATATATTTTCTGAATTTTTTTATTTAATTAATGCTGTGATAATTTCAAATACTTGCAATTCAAATACCTGTTGATTTGGAACTAAAGAGCGCTTTCCAAATCTTTCTTAGTGAATTGTTGTTTGAGGAACATCGTACTTTGGAATCCTAGCAATTTCTTTAATTTGGGATTAAAAACCATTTAAAAAATTGTAAGTGGTTTGTTAGAAATACAGTTAATATACATTATTTTAATTAATTAGAATTAATTCAAAAGAATAGAATATATTGAAATTTTTGTTTGATGTATTGGGTTGTTCGGAAAGTCATTTCTTTTTTTTTTTTTTGTCGAAATGAAAAGAAATTTTCGTTTAATGAATAAATTATTTATTAAATTATAAAATTGCCATTCTGGTCTAATACCTTTTGCCATATTTTTGGTAGTAACATGATTACACGCTCATAAAAGTTTTGGTCTTTGCTGTAAAAAAAACTGATCGAGGTGGTTTTTGGCCTCCTCATTTGAAGGAAAAATTTTGCAAATCAGTTCTGGTACTGATGTACTGTTAACACATCTTCTCCACACATATTGGCTAATTTATTTCTGGCTTGAACAGCATTTTTACCTTTTATAGCAAAAAAGAAAAAAATGACGAAAATGCTGTTTATTGCTCTCCATATTTAAAAGGGCACCATCTAAAAACTACTGCGATGAATCAGCTGCACTTTTTCACACTCAAGCCTTGCTATATCAGCTCTTAAAACATAAAATGATTTTGCGGTTTAAGTATGAAATTGGGTGCGAAAAATACAATTAAATCCTCTGTCGGGAAAAAACGAAATTACTTTCCGAACAACCTAATAATTTTGTAATTTTGATTTCCTTTTTTTAATATTAAAAAATCAGACATAACATTCATTAGAAAGTATTAGTTGCATCTTGTTTTAAGTGATAAAATTATAAATTCTGTCAATAATTATCAGTAACTGAGATTCAAACATAAAATATTCCGAAAAGATTTTATTTGTTTATTTATTTTGAAAAATAATTTAATTCCAAATTTTTTTTATTAATGACTAAGTATCAAGTTTCAAAATTTTCGGAACTACCCCTAGTTAAATTTTAACCCTTTTAAAGGGCCATGAGTAATATGCTTTCCTCCAAATTTAAGAATGGTGAAGAAAAGTTATGAAAATTGGCAAAATTTCGGACACATTTTTCAATAAGTTTAGACGCATCAGTTACTTATCTCACATATAATGTTATATTTTAATTTGTTACTTAATTATTAATTAATCAAAGTAATTAGTTTATCATATTACATTTATCTAATAAGTTAAATAAATCTCTTTTCTTAAGTCAATTTATCTTCCAAAATATAAATAAATTTTAATAATAATTAATAATAAGTTTTAATGTAGCACGACTAGAAAAAACGGTCTTTTAAAGGGCTAATATGACAATAATAATAACATGTGATTATAAATTAATTTTCATACAGTTATTTTATCTAAAATGGGCATCAGAATCATACAATTTTAAACATCCGTTAAAATATTTATAACTTTAAACTTGCATATCATTTAGCGAAATTAATTCCATTTTTAGCAGATATGGGAAACCTGTGAATAGTTGAAAATCATCCGGTTATCCTTAAATGTAATTAACACTTTGAAATCCAGACACAAACTTGGCATTTTGCATTTAGCCAGTTTAGTCAGTTGTACAGTTATATCACCATTTGCAAAGATTCTAATGCAGAATTATTAGTCAGTTAGAATTAACATTACATTACTACTTCCCATGAATGCTATTTTCTGTATCAATGCTTTGCTCACAAATATATTTTTAAAGACGCAGGTTACTCTTATTGTTTAAATCATGATATTTACTATGTTTATCGTTTTCAAACATAGGCAGAGAAGACTGTAATCACTTTACAATAGGATTTTAAATGAAAAGGTAAGGCATTTTGTAAAAAGGTAATCGTTAACGTATTTGCCTTTGCCGTTAGGGGAGAACAAATCGAGACATTTAGGGATGCGATTGGAATTTTTCTGTGTTAATCAGAGCATGCACCGGAACCCACATGTGTTGGAGAGAATAGGGACTCTTCTAAAGAGCGTCCAATTCGCAGGGCTTGTTGAATTCCTCGAGCATAGAAGAATCATTAACTCCGATATGTATTGAAAGACATTCCAAAGACTACGCTGGTCCATTAAGGAAAAAAAAGGCATGTACTGTTCACGGAGGGTGTGGTTCCGCAAAATGCTAAAGCGCGTCCGCACATCTCCAGGGTCACAAATGCGGAGATGGCCAAGTTTAATTGGGTGTAGATTGACCCTCCATCCTACAACCCGGACCTGTCGCCTTGCTATTATTGTATGTTCGGTCCACTAAAAAACATCTGAAAGGGAAGCGCTTCAACTCGAAAGGTGTACTCAAGGACGCTGTGATAGACTGAGCATGAATTTTAGGAACATGGAATCCTTCGGCTCGCTAATAAATGGAATCTTTGTGCTCAGCCCTGTGGTGTATACTTTGAATAAAGTCACCATTTAAACCCATAGTGCCCTTTCGTACCTTTTCATCTGACCCCCCCCCCCTTGTATCTACAAATAATATGTTACTAGCTGCCTTTGGCGACCAACTGTTTTGGGAAGAAAAGTGGATGTATTTTATTTTAATTAAATTTCTTATTTAAAATTTGATCATCTTAATTCTTTTGACAAATGATTTTTAAGCATTGTATTGAGATCGAGCAAATGTAAATATTTAATACCTATTTATTGCATGCATAAAAATTGTAAAAGGAGTGTGTTAGATTCGATATCATAATACAATTAAACGTTTAAGTGAAAAAGTAATCTAGTCCAATAGTCACGCTATCTTTTGGAGCAATGCAATTTTTTTTTCTTATTTAAATTGTCAATAGTAATGTCAGAAATATTATGCAAAATATTTATGCCTTTGCTTTAAAACGAAAGAAAATTATGAGATTAAATACTTGATGAAACACTGAAAGATGTATGATTTTCATTTCAACAATGAAACCAAACATTGAAATTTGTTCATGTTTGTTTTCAAAATTTACCGACATACAGAAAGATATTGTTTGGTAATTAAACTGATAGGTTTAAAAGCAAAATATCAGACATTTTGAAGCTAAATAAAAATGAAATTTCCTTCAAAATATTTTGGAAATTACCAAGAAAAAATGCTAGTATCTCTTTAATTTTTATTTAATTAAAAATGTAAAATTTTTAAAAATGTTCTGAGGTGTCCATTTATTCTTTCCCAAATTTAAATGTATGATATTTGGCATATCATAGTCAATCTGTTTATTTTGTAACTCACCAACACATTTACTATCAATAGAGTTTAAAAAATGTGCATATGATTGTATCTGTCTTCTTCAGAAGATATGAAGACGAAAGAAATTATAAGCTATATTTATGTCACATTATTTTTTTCTTGTTCAGAAAAAAAAATATACAAATGTATTTATGATATTTATTGAAACAGAAATTTTTATAACAGTCATAAACTCAGTCGTACGTTTGTAACGAGTCATTACGTTTTAGACCTTTCTGAGTTCAAAAAGCACATTTTTATTATACCTGTTTATCGATATTTCCTGCATATATAACTCCAAAATACTATTAATTAGTATCATTGGTTAATAAGTTAATTTAGTTAATTTGGCATTGGATCTAAACCAATATTGTACTTTTCCTGAATTTTGAATAAAATCTGAGTTTGGAAAATGTATTCTATGTCTTTCAGCATTCACACACCAACTTATAGTTCAGTGAATTGGAAAATTAAAAATAATCGTGCTCTTTTTTTGAAAAATATAGATATTTATCTAATTTTCGGAAAGAATTTTTCAAAAGATAGTCTGTAACTTTTTTTATTTGGTCATGGTAATATGTATATAATCAAGGATTATTTTAATATAAAAAATTAGTATAAAATTGGTAAAATTAGTATAAAATTAGTAAAATTAGTATTATTTTAGTATAAAAAATACATTGTGCTTTGGTGATAATATCTTGATTGAGAAATTAGTTGAAGTTGTGTTTGAAATTCGACTTTAAATCTGCCAGCACTACTAAAAAGACTAAGCATACAATCGAAACGAAAAGCAAGAATTGAGACAATAAAGAAGTATCTCTGGATAAGTTGGTATTAACAATACTCAAGAATTATAAATAAAAACTAATTTCAGAAAAAAAAGATATATACTTTTTGCAGTACATGAATTTTATTTGATGGCAAAAAAAGTGTCAAATGCATTTCTTTTTTTACATATCTGCATTAACATTCTATCCTGCTATCTTTTAAATTCTACAATTTTCCTTAAATTGCCGTATAATATGAAATCGTTAGGTCAAAGAATAGAATTTTCTAAAAATTAATAATTCAATATTCTTTATTTCTCGACTATCCGCTTTACAAAATTCTTTTGTTTCAATGTAACCTGTTTTTGCATAGATCGTTTGCGTATAATGTTTTTTTTTTTTACATCTTTAAATAATGTTTTCTAAATAACTAGATTATAGTTACATTCCTTTACAAAAAATCTTATACATTAAACTTTAATGCATACTCTTCATTAGAAATACAGCTTATTTCTTTGAACTTTATTCTGATACTGTATTTTTAACTCACCTTAAATATTTTGAAAATGCATTTAATAAGTTTCCAAATTAGAACCGAGAATATTTTATCTACCTTTTAGCAAAAACGAAAAGAAAAAAAATCTTGCTTTCCAAGCTATAATTTAGTTTCCTAGATTTTATATCTTTTTATTCTAAGCAAAAATATAAATTGTTATAACATTTTTTTAGTCTCATTTCGCATATAAATTTACATTATGACTCTTATTCGGTTTTGAGGTAAGTCATATCACTGAATCCCCAACCCACCCGAAAACACACGGATAAAAAATAACTGATTGACCAGATAGCCATTACAGCAATTGTATTCGAGCACTAAGAATCTCACAGGCCACGGTACAACCCATCTCTAAGGAAGTACGCCCCTCAATCGATGGAATGAGCCAGACTCTTACCTTTCCATGTATCCTTCAGGATGGCGAGAACCAATCATCATGCCGGAAACTTCTCATTCTCATTTCAAGGTGTCCCAAGGGAATCAGTTTTGAGGCAAAAAGAACATTCACAAACGTCAATTATCTCTTCACAATTTTGGCGTTTCTGTTGCGTTTTTAAAAATATTTTAATATAATTCAAAGCAACTGAATATTTCACGGTGGTATTCCAATGAATTTTGAAATCTGGATAGATTATTGCTTCGTAAAAGAAACATAGAACGAAAAGTTAGAGTATAAAAATAATTTTCATATCCGATACCGAAAGAATAAGAACAATTTGTCCCTTCCTTAAAGTGTATTTGAAAACATAAATTAATAAATATTTCTACATTAATCAAATACCAATTCCGTTAAAGCAATAACATATATAGCTCTTTTCAACTTGTTGCTTACACTCGTACCCATAATAATAAATGGAAAGATAACAGCATGCGATGGAAGATCAAAAACAATCTATCTATTCTAGCGAGAAAAAAATTGAACTTTAAAGCTTTATGTTATTTATATTTGGGTTCCAAACCAGTGGATAAAAAAGAGAAGAAGCGCCCTTTTTGAAATTTATCTATGAGTTCCAAACAAGAGCGACTGCAAAATTTATTGAAAAAAGAATGCATTTTATTTCCTTCCATTTGTCTCTGTATTTGTTTCCGACGATATAACATAGAATAACATGAATTGTTTCGGATTCTAATCCTTCTTCATTTCAAAAAATTGTTAACACTGAACTTATATATGTTTGCAACCGTTTTTTATTCTCTGAATATCTATATGTCTGAATCATTCGATATCTAGTCAAAAAATGCATCGAGAGAATGCATTTCAATTCTCTTTAAGTTATCTTCAGTTTTAGTGTAAAAATGAAAGGCATGAATTTAATCAAATTCCCATTGATTTTGCAGATGACTTTAAAACATGGTGAAAGGATACAAATAAAAACTTCGTTTATTTCGAAATATTATTATAAATAAATAGTTTACTAATATTCATGGGAGAAATTAAATCATTTTGACAACGATTTAAAAATGTATGCTGATTTCTTAGGAACATCAACAATAACCATAAATGCTATATTTCAAATAAATATTTTGGTATTAAATATATTTTTATACGTGATAAAGAGTTATATGAGTGAATAATGAGGTTAAATGAGTTAGACCAGAATTAAATATTATTATATGCAGCAAAAGGATTTTTTTGGAATAAATAAGTGAATTAGTTGATAGAATGAAAGTGTTAATTGGATTTTTCTCTATAATTTTTACAAGTTATTGGGTAAAAGTGTAATTAAAGTAGGTCTAATAAAAATACAAATATGGATGTCAAAATATAAAATTTATCAGTAATCCTTATATACCAGGCAACAGTATTACATTATATACATAAAGAAAGATCAACACACGCACACATATCATCATCATCGTATTTGATTCGATGGCACGCAAATAGTATTCTACAATTATTCCTTTTCAAATGCTGCAAAAATTATACATAACGGAAAATGTTTCTTTTCTATATGTTAGTTTGACTTAATGTAAACAGATATTTGACGCATAATGTAAACAGATATATTGAACCTTATATCAATGCTAACTGAAAACTCCTATGAATAAAAGAATTTATATCTTTTTTCATCTTAAATGTTTCGAAAGTCGGAAACTCCCGACTGATGATATCATTGCTCTCAGATGAATTTCTACAGATAAAAAACAAAAATGGGAAAAAAAAATTCTGCGGTTGAAAATTCAGGAATTTCGTGCAGGTAGCAACAAGTTAAGGGTTTCTATTCCTCTTTCATGCATTTAACTTAGAGTAGGCTTGTGATACTAATCCCATGAAGCGATTGACTCAACTTCATTAGTTATAAATGTAAAACGCCATGATGATTTAGTGATGATCATCAATTATTTGCTTTTCTCTCAATGTTGGAGAGTGCTGATATTTATATTTGACATGCATTTGAATTTTATGATTGAGTGCATACTTCGTCATGCAATTTTGCAATACGAATTGATATGAAAATTCCTCATAATTTTTGACAAACTGAAATTGAATATTTAACTGAATTTTGTATTATGTAAGTGCTGCTTAGTTTAGTTTAGTTTAGTTTTTATTAACGTCCCGTTTAAAGCAACACGAGGGCTATTTTGGGACAGACCTCGTAATTTTGAGCCAACATCAGATGACGAGGACGACACCTGAAGTGGCACCCCCCTCTCCACACCACACCACACCAGCGGGAGGATGTTTGGCCTGACAGATTTAAGGTGCAAGAGACCCCCTCACACCACGGTTCTTCTGTGGAATCGAGCCTCGACCCTGAAACCCTCCGGCTCCGAAGCCAAGACCTTACCACCAGGCCACCGAGGCCCTATGTAAGGGCTGCAGGAAAGCTGAAATATAATGGGATACTTTTGAAAAAGAAGTCTAAACAATACTTTCACTTCACTTATTCTGACCACTCTTTCTCAGACATAACCTTGCCAATCAGTTTTGTATGTTTTCCATTTCTTTCTAGATTCAAATCTAGAGAAATAAAAAAAAAATTACGAATCAAAGATCTTAATCAGTATAACTTATGATATGGATATCTACATTTAATGAGGTAATCATTGTGCGTGATCACTTTAGAGCGCCATCTAGTAGAGGAATTTTGAGACTAATGAAATAGTTAAAATAATTTTGAATAAATAACTGCATTGGTCATAATTGATGCTCCAAAATTCAATAAAATAAAGCAGTTCATCAGATCAATTAAGATAACACAATGAACAGGTGGAAGAATTTGATTGCAATACCATTAACCTATCAAGCAACAGGACAAAAGCTATGTTACTACTAGCATCAGTAATAAGTTGTAGCAAGGATTTTTTAAAGTCTTATTAAGAGCTTTTCAGCTTTGAACAAAACTGACTGTCTCAGTAATGCCTAGTTGTAAAGTCGTAGTAGTAGTTGTAACGTATAATGTATTAATTTCCACGCAAATTTTAAGATAGGGACAAAACAAATGTGCTTCAAATTTTTTCAATTTTTATCATTAATGGGCTCAATTTATCTTTCTTATAAATAGATGTTGCTCTCTAACGTTATTATTGAATTCTATTCATTCTTCATTATCAATTTTGGGATAAGAATATCTTATTTTACGGTGTCTAGCTGCTTTACTAAGACAAATTTTATGACTATCAATTTTGCCGTCTTCAACTAAACAAAGCACACAATACTTCAGTAAGTAAAACTATGTTTATGTTCTATAACAAAATGTATGGGAAACAGGCTTATTTGCTATATATTTTATTCTTCGCCAGCTTTATCATAATTGCTTAACTTATCACATGCAGTTTACTTGTCATTCGAGACTATGTAATTCTTTACTGTCAGTCAATTACGCGGAAAATATACAAAACCACTAAAAATTAAGCGTCTTCGTTCTAAAATATTATAGTTTTGCAGATAATATTACCATAACTTAAAAAAAATTCATAGAGGAAAGCTTAATTGATTGCTTACTTAAATTCTTAAAGAATGTAACAGCTAAATAGTTAAATAATGGCACAGAATAAATGTTCTCAATGCGGTAAATCATGAATATAACTTTCAAAAAATTAATGCAATTATGCCTAAGAATAATAAGTAAAATTGTAAAGCAATAAAGAGTGTTAAAAAAGTTGTCTAGACTATTTAAATTGTTTGTCTAATAAAATATGCACGTAATAAAAAATAAACTATATTTTTACATAATAAAAATTCAAAAGAAAAATTGATCATGGTATAAAAGATATATATTTGATTAAAATTATTCTATTCCATTCTAAAAATCTATGTACATCAAACTCCTATGCAAATTTTTTTGATTTTTCTAATCTCTTTATGTCTTATCTTAATTACAAAATTAAATGAAGTTAAAGATAAGCAATTGAAAATCAAGAATTTTGTTTTAACTCGTGTTAAAATAATAAATAATATTTAAGTGTGTAATAATACATCTTAAATAACATTAAATATGATAAATGCCCTATCAAAATGAATTGTAATTAAAGCACTTCAGGCAAACAGCAAAAGATATTCAAATTTTAAAGTTTATTATTGCAAATACAATTTCAAAGCCATATTATTTCATTCATATATTGCAAATTGTTAATACCCAAAATATAAGCATTTTTCTTATCACTACTCCCAGATTAAAAAAAAAACATTATTATTTGTATTTTCTTAATCAATGCAAATCATTTGAATTTCTTTTCATTTGGGTTTTTTAATATTAGTTGAATTTAATTTAAGAAATGTGCTAAAATATTATAACAAATCCACTGAAGAAACAGTTTGCTATTGTTTAAAAGATTTTTTTCGATTGCTACTTTTTATTAGTATAAAATTATTTTCTTGTGATAAAATATTTCCAGCTATAAAATATTATGCGAGTACTAATCAAATAAATTTTAATAAAAGTTTTAAAGAAACTCTCAATTCCCACTCTCCAGACTATATGTATAAAAAATTTGTATTCGTCATATTTGCATTTTAAAGCCCCAAAGTTTATATATACATACATATTCGGTTTCAGTTTTGATAAAAATACTTGATAAACACACAAAACTATGATAAATAATGGAAATATGAAAAAAAAACCTTCATTTTCTTTGATGCCCTTTATCTTTATTCTCCAACATCGCCTTTGGCATGCATCAAATGTAGCCTTATCTGAGCATGCCCATGAAACTGATAGTCTTAAAAGCTGTTAAACATTATTCTAGTCTCATTTATGCATACATTTTCTCTTGCTTTCAGTTTGAACTTCTCGAGCTTTATGTTTCATACATTTCTTTGTATCTATGACCGTAATAATGTTTTTAGGATGGCATACTATGAAAAAATTATGTTATTCGGAAGATGTTCATAGAAAGAAAAAGAGGAAACGTAAGAAAGAACATTGTAGTACTGAAAAACGTCGTTATATAACGGCCATTTTGCTGGATACTTGGCATAAATTTGTTTCTTTACAGAGTGCAGCAACTGATGGAATCGTATCTGAAAAAGCGAAAACAAACGAAGGAAACCCGGAGAATTATCCACCTACGATGTCCCTCAATTCAGAGATTACAATTTTTTTCTCTCTTTTTGCTTCTTTTGGGAATATTTTCCTTTCCTCTTCCTTTGCTTTCATTAAGGTTTGTTTCCTTAATATTTAAAAAAAAAGGTTTATTCATTTCATATTTAATCGTTAGCAGTTTAGGCAGAAAAAATATACTTTGAAAATTGTGGTATATGTCGCTTCATCACGTGTTATATTTCCCAAATAGTTTCTTCATTTTTTTTCTGTACTTGTTTATCTTGGTAATTTATTTTTATTTTCTGAAACGGAAGTTGTATTTTCTCATTGCATTTCATTTCATGCTTTGTGTTTACATTCTTATATTTCTTTCTTTTTTTTAAATTTATTTTTTTGTATCAGAATATATTATCATAAATGACGTGTGGGACACAAACATAAGAAACATGACAAAAAAACCATATCGTTTTTCTTGAAAAGCATCGACAAATATTTTCTTACAGAAAGAGTTTCACTTATTATACCAAAAAGGTTTGTCAAAATTAGAACAAATAAATGTGTTGATTGTTATGTTGAAGTTATTGGATAAGATTTTCGGTCAAACTCTTTACATAATGTTTCCACTTTTATAGTATTTCCAGCTATATGCACTTATTTTAAACTGAACCAAATGATTTTATTAATATTATAAAGCCTGTTTGTATTACAAGTGGCAGACACAATTATGATATATTCAATTCAGCAAAATTGCAAAGACGTATACATTATTGATGAATTAGTTTTGATTGACATTTGTTTTTGTAAGACTTGTATTTTTGTTCTAACTCTGTTAATATCCATAAACATCTTGTGGTCTTATGTGTTAGAGAAAAATTTTTGGTCTCTGAAACTACATATCTCCTTCAGTGGAGAAAACTACTCGATTGATGTTTTGAGGTTGTGTTAATGATTCATGAGATAATTAGGAATAAATAATATGAATTCTATTGTAAAGAACATCTTTAGAATAATTAATAATAAGTAAACAACTTCGGCTTTCCTCCACAATACTATCTCGTTAAGGCACACTCATTGCAAAAATAATGCTATTATTACATAAGTTGGTTGTGTCATTATAAAAGAAAAAAACGAGCAATTTAAAAATACGTGTATTATTCCTTTTTTTGATCATCATAAGACTGAATCAGTTGTATTAATTAATAAATACACTATTTTATATGGTATAAGCTCGATATTTTCCTTGAGTATGTATATAAAACCAAATACAATATATTTTAAGCAAACTGTAATGAAATATAGTTAAAACCCATCGTTGAAATGAACATGATAATCTTCAATAATTTTAAAATGTTCTTATTTTTATTGTTTTTCTACTCAAACTTAAACATATATTTAAACCTGCTGCTATTCATTTACATCCAGAAGCATGAAATGGAATTCAAAATAAATCTTGCATGCCGGCTGTTATTGTAATCTCATTTTGGAATATATCATGGAATTCTAGAAAGAATTGTTATGGATCTAAGATTACGAAAACAAAATGAAAACTGGAATGCTAGAATTGGTGTGAAAGATTTTAAAACAATGAATTAACTTATCTAAGGAAGAAATCTAATGAATTAGCTTAAAGTAAAACAGAGTATTGAAATTTTGAGATTTCTTACTTTATTTTGCTGTTAATATTGTTACAGGTTCTGCTATTCTCTTTATCACAATAACAATAGTTTTTTAAACAACTTTATTTAACTTCAAATGCTTCACATTTCAAAGTTTAATCGCTTTTTTAATCGATTTTTTAGGCTATAAATCTGATATTTAATACACATATTGTTATCCACTGATATGATAATGCTTAAATAATTTAATAACTATTAATTATAAATTGATACATTGATATAACTAAATCTGTAAAGAGCTGGCATTGCCTATAATAATTTATTTCATAAATTTTTAATTCAACAATATTCACAAAAATATATTAAAGATTAAAATGCAGAAAAAGGGAACAAAGAAAAAAATTGTGCACATTGTCAAAAGTTTAATAAAAAGTTAAAAAAATAATTAACAATGTACCAATAGTATATACTAATTTAAAAACAATAAAAGTTCGAAAGAGGCTTTCCGCACATGATTTGAAATTGAAATATAGTATAATGTGATTAAAATCACAGAATAAATAACAAAGAGTTCAGGCGATAAACACTTTGAAGATAAAAACCAAGTGGAGATAGTTAAAGAGGTGAAAGAACTTACCCGAAACATGAGATGTAATTTTATGTAATAATTTAAAATACCCTATATAATAGTAGTAAACCTTATTGAAATTCAAACAGAAACCCATGTAATAAATACGGTGATAAAATTAATATTTCAAACTTTTAACTAAAATTATGTTTTTTTAAACAAAAAATTCATGATGTGAAATGCTCATTAATCATGAGTTAAGTTCATTCCAAAGAACACATTAGTAAATTGATAGATGTGTTAGTACAAAATTATGCTGACTTATATAATAGTAATAATAATTTTTTTTAAAAAGTCGCTTCATATCTCATGCCTATAGTATCAATGAATGACATTTTACATATTATATATATATAAAGCCAGTGAGAACATGAAATTATGCTCAATATTCTCAAGAAGTAATTGTTAATAGATTCTGTAATTATAGAAGTGAAAAATATTGTTAATAAAGAATTATTGAAATTCAAAGAAATGATATCACACAAAAATTATGTAAAATAATGATCGAATGATGGTTTATGAATGATTAATAAAGACGAAAAATTAGATTTTTTGCAATTATATGTTGCAGTATTATCGAAAAGAAATTCGGATATAGAATTATTTTATTTAAAAATGATAACATTTGAAAACTTTTCTTCCATAAAACGCTGTTATCTAAGAAATAATTATGAGATAATTGGTATCTAAAGCCAAGAGTAAAGTTTTTCTACAGAACCTATTAGACATTTTCCGTGTAATACATTTCAAATTATGCAGTTTGGATGACGTATATAAGCTATAAAAGTTATTAAATTTGAGAAATCACAAAATTTAAAATAAAATATAATTTCCATTTTTTTAAAATATTTTTTTCCTATCCTTTTCCTTTATCAGAAGGATATTTTTTCCAAAAATTCTTACAGGACTGTAACAGGAAATGCAAATTTACAATGAAACTGAATGACATTTAATAGTATTCTAGAGCTCATGAATTTCAAAGCATTATAAGCAAACAAAAAAAAAAACCTTTTTAAACTTTTGCTTAAAAATAAACTTTTTGTTTTTTTTCTCATACATTATGAAGAAAATTTTCAGACCGAAAAAAAAAACTAAGGATTTAAAAAAAAAAGTTTTTGAATTTATTCTAATTTAACAATTTCAATATAAATATTAATGAATTTGCCACATGCTTATTAGCACAAAATAAAAATTGTATATTACATTTATTACCTTTTTCCCCAAAAAATTATGCTATAATATATAATAACATTTTCTCATTTTTACATATTCTTCAATTCATTGATTTCTTTTACTGAAAATTATAATGTACGTGTACATTTAACTTCTTTTCTCACCTTGGGCAGATACTCTGTTCATTGTTCTTCATTAGTATTATTTTGTTGAAAGAAATTACGTCAAAAAATCCATTAGTATTTGATATTTCTTTCCTTATTTTCTCATCAGTCATGAAAAAATAAGCCTTTTTCCATTATATAATATATATATATATATATAGGTTAATGGTACAAATCCATGCTTGCTATAATTCTTCAAATTGTTTAAAAATGTTAAATTAATAAGTAGCATTCAAATACATATAATTGATTTGTTAAAAGAAAGCTAACATAAACGTTTTGAATAATGTCTACACAAAATTATACATAAACAAGCATTTCCTATATTGTTGCCACTTCTGGTGATGCGATACATATTGATTGCATTTAATACAAATATGATATGCATGATTCCTTCAAAGGTAATATTTTAAGCATTATATTATTACCGACATTAATGTTGCACTATTTTTATAGTGTTCCACAATTCTATTCATTGTTTGCAAAAACTTTTACCCAGCAACGAGTCTATGAAATAAATCTTTGGTGCGAAAAATGTGCAATTGTTTGAATAATTCATTTTATAATATCACTTTGTCTATTGTAATTCAGTGATTTCAATTTAATAATCAAGCACTAATTATAATTCATGAGAATTGGAAAAATAACAAAAGACCTTTCCCCATTAAATTTTCAGCAGAGGACTAAAATTCAAGAGAATAAATACTTGATGAATCCTTTATTATTATTTTTTTAATTTCATTGCAATGATACAATTTTACGAATATCGTATGAAATACTTTTAAATAACAAAATATAAATACAAATTATGTTGGTATATCCAAAAAATATTTTTTGGATGCTGAAAAAGCGACAAAGGGATTTTTAAACAATAATTGTTTCGGAAATTATCGCTGAGAAGTATCAAAATTTTATCAAATTTTAAATGAATAAAAGTAAAAAACATACAATTACAAGTTACTGATTTCCACTTTCAATCATAAAACTCTGCTAAATTTGAAATATTTAGATAAAAAATCAATAAAGTAGAGCATCAAATGTTCAGAATAGATACACAGTGTTATAAGAAAGTGAATACAAAAACCTATTCTGTTATCTGATAAAGTATTTTATTATTATTATAAAATATTCCATATTTCGGAAATAAATTTTTATATTATTTTATTCAAGAGGTTTAAACAATAAAATATCAAAATTAATAGAAAATATATTAAAATTTCAGTAACACTTTAGCTTAATTCCCTTTCATGACAAAAATTATTCCATAACACTTTCTGTTACGAGAAATAAGAGTGCACAATGCAATCTACAGTTATTAAGCAATCATTACAATCTAATATATTGATGGATAATGCAATTATTCATTAATCCTAATGTGTTAATAATATATGCGTGTGTTTATTATATAAGCACATGTAAAAGCTCCAAATCTACATTGTAATTAGTTACACTGTGCATAGTCAACTCAAATTGATGAATTCTAATAGATTCTGTAATGGTTAAATGCTATACTATTCAAATTGGGACAGAATAAAGCTATTCAGTTAGCAACATTTGGCTGATATTGCGCATGCAAATAGAATTCTTAATTCGTTGAATGTTATTGTAGATGGATAATTAGGAGTTTAATTATGGGTACTTCAAATCAAATTAATGAAAGTCATTTGTAACAATACATTTTACTTAAATAATTTTTATTACATTATATTTTGGAAATATTTCTAGATCTTGTTTAATTTTAAGGGTCTAGGGAACTCTAATAGACTTTATGGCGAATCATTCAGTCGGACTTATGATTTTTTTCTACATATGTATTAAAAAATGTATACAATAAGTTTCTTTTGAAAGGTTTTTTGAACGAAATATATTATTTTCAAAAATTTAAAAGATATATAGTTTTTTAATACTTCAAAATATTTTAGGTGTCTAAATTTATTATTCTTTTTCTTATCTATTTGTTAAAACAAAGATACGTATGATTTTATATTTCCAATTAAATGCTACTCTTTTAGAAATATTTTTTTACACACTTATTGAATTTTCATAGGAATTATATGTTATCCTGAATTAAAATTGAATTTTAACTATCTGAAAAAAAACCAAAAAATATAAATTGCATTCCCCATTTTCTTTTAGAGTTTGACATCTATCTTCGTTCACACTTTCATTTAATTTCTTCATAAAATTAAGACATCCGAAACATTTCAATGATAATTAAATATAATTACAATGAAAAGTCATTAATAGGTACTTTTTTTATTTTTAAACCCTTCAAATATTTATTTTATTGGTCAATATATTTTATAATGCTTTTTTAGCTGAATATAAACTTTTATTTTGGTGATGGAATGATGCCAATATAATTATCTATTTTCGTTCCATTTTTGATTATTTCAGTCTTACAATTTCCAAATATAAAACCTGTGAAGCAGAATATTTTACATTTTAGAGCTAGAAACATATGCAATCTTGTTTAAACTTAGATACATTTTCTACACGAGTATGTTGTATTTATTTAAAATTACAGAACAACATACAAATAATAGGTGAAAAGTATTGTATATTCTGACTTTCTTATGTAATATTTATACGTATTATATTTTTATTTCTGTTGGCAGTATCCTTCTCCCTCAGTTGATAAAACCCTTTAACTTTGTAGGAAATATTTAAAAAAAAGTAATTTTATCCATTTTTATCATATTATGCTTGATTTACAATAATTCTTTTCTTTTAAAATATAATTTTAAAAAAATTAAACGGCATAGACATTATTGCATCATGGATAATTTTTTCTCCCACTGTTCTTTTTATTTATTTTTTTACATTGCACAGAGTATAAAAAAAGAAGATATTGCAAGTGTTAAATAGTTTGACTTCGAGAGTGTTAATGAGCTTCACAGCTTCAGATATTCCCAGTTACAACCTATATTTTTCTAATTTCGTTTGCCTTCCCATCTTCGAACACAACACTAAGTTTTTTCTTATCCTGTTTACTTTTTAGTGTACAAAGTATGCAAAAAGTAAATTTTTGTAATCGTCAGAAAATTCGATGTGTCATCTCTCTTTTCTTTCGATTCCTGATATCTTTCGTTTAAGAGCTCCTTACTTCAGTGAAGTGGCACAGACATTTGAAAAGGGGTATTCAGTTCAGTAGCTGTTCTCATCATCCAATTAGATTTTAAAATTACAATATCTATCCCTTAATAGCCATAGTGCTATTTTATTCGTAGAAGTTAAGAAAACTAAAGTGAGTTAAACGTAATTCAAACCTTTTTGAATGAAAAAAAAGAACATATTTTTGGGTTCTAACTTTCTATCTGTCAATGCGTCTATCTACCATTATGATAAATGAAACATTCTTTGAATTAGAGCTATAATATTTGGTATATAGTTTCATGATCAATTTTTCAATTTCTATCAAAATTTGAAAGTTTGTTTGCATACCACATATCAATTAAGAGGCGCATAAATTTATCAAGAAGGAATTTGAATTGTAAATTTATTTTCAAAATTGTAGATCTGGATTAAATTTTGTGCCAACCCTCGGAAAGGAGCCAACTGAAACTCTTAACTTGGACTATATCAGTGCATAAGTAAAATTTGATAGGCGGTATTCTACGTAAAATTGTATATCTGTTTCAAATTATTGAGGCAATCATTGAAAAATAGGGTGTTTGAAACTTAGTTTTCTTCTTTGCATTACAAAGTTAAAGAAGGACAGCAAGGAAATTTGGAGAAAACGCTTCATATTTGCTACCTGTCGGATAGATTGGTTCGCTTTTTACCAATGCCTTTACCTGTCTTTCGTAGAGACATTAAAGAGATTCAGAGGAAAATGGAGAACAACAAAAAGAAAGTTTTTTTTTTTAAATAATGGGGTTTTTTTTCGAAATAGTACGAAACTTTTCTAGTTCCAGTAAATTAAATAAAACTGCACAAAATGAAAGTGTTTCCTGGATCAGAACTTTTGCTTAAAGTGAATACTTGGTATTAATCAATGATTCCCTCACTAAAATAATTTCTGCTAATTTCTAGAATGCTTTCAGAAAAAAATGAAAGAAATCTTCAAAAGCGAAATCAGATTTAGAAAAAATATTAATGAAACCTTACATAAAGTTTACTGAGTTTAAGAAGGCAATTCAAATTAACTTAATACAAAATTGCCTCAGTGAATTTATCATCGCTCTCAACGTCTGTTTTTAAAGAAAAATATAGAGCTATTTTGGGACGGGCCACATTATTTTGAACCACTGTCAAATAACGAGGGGGGCACCTGAGCTGTCAGTCCGGATTTCCATATAACACCAACAGAATGAAGTTTGTCTGTAGCACATGCATTAGTTAAACTTATATAACGGTTCTTCGACGGATCGATTATCGAACATGAAGCCCCTCGGCTTTAAAGCTGAAATCTTCCACCGAGCCACCAAGCCCCCCTCCCCCTCAAATGTAGAATAATTTTTGGTCGTGTTCATTTATTCAAATAATTGAATATTTTATACAAAGTCGTAAACTATCTTAACAGAAGAAATAAACTGTCATTTAAAATGGCATTTGTTTGCAACAGCATAGATAAAAATATAATGAAATCGTGCAAAATGTTAATAAATAATTATCTTCATTAAAGTAGCATAAAAGGATATATTTTTATGAAGCTTTCCCTTTTATATGAATCTGAACTTAGAGCTTCTACTCAAATAACCCAATTATTTATGATGATTTAAACTGTCTATTGGAAAGACAAAACCAAATGAAAAAATATGATAAAAGTTAAGTGATATTATATAGCAAAAATTAATTAAGTATTAAATAAAGTAAGCAAACCTTAAAAGGCTGATGCAAATAACTTAAAATGATTTAGATAAGTAATTATCTCAAATGTAACATTACACGTGGATTTTTTTATACTTTAAAGAATCAAATAATTTATATTATGTTCCAATTGTTATTCAAGGAAGAAAAAATAAACAATTAGTTGTAAAAAACTAATTGTTAAAAATAACAAAAATTTAATCAACACAATGCAACCAGATATGGAATTACTTAAATTAAATTAAATAAGCATAAAATAGAATAGTTTTAGTGAATTGGAATTTTCCTATGAAATCAGCGCCAGTAGGCTGTTTTCAAATTCAAAGAATTAAATAATTCACGTCAAATTATTGTTTGCTTTCAGAGAAGGTAAAAGCAATTCCCACTTTCTAAAGAATCGAATCCTAATTTCCAAGGGAACATTATTGAAAACCACTAGGTTCAATCTTAATTTATCACAGGTATTTTTATATGTCAGAGACCACTTTGTTCTGCGAATAAATCCCACTCAAGCCGCAAGAGAAACAACATCAAAACTTCCCACAACATTCGATCATTAATATTAATTCTCTCAATCCACTTCACCGGCTAGAGAAGTAATTACAGATATTTCCTGTCACGTGATCAGGGTGCATGATCTATTTGGCTCCCCTTTCTAACACTTCACTCATAAACTACATGCACTTAATAGTCCGGCGAGATATGTGTGCTGTGAAGTATTTCTGTACGAGGCTAAACAGAAATTCGAATATTTTTTTAATAATTTAATCCTTATAAAAACTACATTGTATCTGATTACGTCTTTCAACAATGATGTATTTTATTCTATTCCGCAAATTTATCGAATAGCAATAATTATAATAATAATATGCATACTATTTGAATCCCATTTCGAATACTTCCTTTATAAACTACATGCACATAATTATCCGGATCCAGATAATGTGTGTGCAATAAAGTATTTCCGTACGAAGTTAAATCGGAAGGCGATATATATATTTTTTTTTATAATTAAACATAAAAATTGCATTATTTTTATTACTTCCTTCAATGATGATATATTTTATTCTATTCTGAAAATTATTTAAATAGCAATAATAATAATATTCATACAATATTTTGTTGTGAAATTCATCATTCACGATTAGTTTAGAAGAAATAATTTTCAGTCAATGGCTTTTAAAATTATTTCACTTAGGGAGTTATTAAATAGTTATAGTTCATTTCTACTTAATTAGAACTATACAATTTGATTAATATGAAAATTATAATAATGAAATAACACAATACATCCGCACTAATATATTAGGAAAAAACATCACAGATGCCTAGACACGCACCAGTTTTTACTGAAGTATTCAAGGGATAAGTGTTTTAAAAATGAAAAAAAAAAAAAAAAATCACGTCAGAGAACAAATGTGCCAAAATATGTCTGTAAGTGCCTGCAAACATTCTTAATTTACAAAGATTATGGAGAAAGTATAATTCATTGTATATAAAAACTGTTGGCCATATAGAAGATGATGTGAAAACTATTAAAATTTTGAAAATTTCATTGACACTTACAAAATATGAAAACAACCTTGAAACAGCTTTGATGAAAAATTATTCATTTAATTTTTTAAGTAATGACGTCGCACATTTTTAAAGTTCCTTTAAAATATTATGTTTAATATACAGAATGTATGATCTAGATACCTGCGTATATTCTTAATTTTATGTAAAATTAAAGATTATGTAGAAACATATATGCCATTCTAAAGATTGTAAATTTATTTTTCGCAATTTAGGCTAACATGTGAAAACTATGAAAAGGAAAATAGAACGAATTCCGTTAAAGCTTACAAAATATCAAAATATCTTTTAAACAACTTGTTAAAAGATTATTCCTTAACATTTTTAAGAAATGACAATGCACATTTACAATATGTCATAAAAGATTATACATAGTTATATAACTGATACTTTAATGGATAAGATGAAGTATTTTTTATTTAAATGATTACTTTTAAATTTTATGGTATATTGAAAAGTGAGCAAATAATATTTAAAAGCAAGATATGCATTAATCTCAATGCACTAAGAACAGATAATTTCATATCAAAATATCTCATTCTTTTGTTATCATCTTTACTGTGAATATATGTAAGGCGAAATCACAAATAAAAAATTACTTTCATATTTTATAGAAGTATTCAGCAGCTACTTAAATAGAATGACAAGGGAATATTATCTCATTTATAAAAGATTTATGGTTTCAAAAGAATTTAAAATCATAAATAAATTTTAATACTTTCAACGCTACAGACAAGACATTTTGTCTTTCAGATACGTCTAATTTCAAGTTTCTGTGCTTAAAAATTTGGCTCTTATGTTTAGATAGGTTGAACTTTCTAATACATATCTGAAGAATTCCCTTGCTTTTTCATAACAAATTTAAACCCGCTGAAACCTGTAAAGGGGAGTACTTGAAAGGCGAGATATTTTGGCCGTACCGTTGAAAGTGTTAATGTAGATCTCAAATAAATGTTCTTACAAGGAAAGGTACACATAAATTTTAAAATTTTTGCTAAAGAGAATCTAAACGAAAGAGAAACTCCCTCCTCAAAATGACAGTCATATCTGTAATAAAGATTCTTTTTTTAGAAGTATTCTTTTATAAAATATTCAAGTGATATATAATTTATAAATACCTATAAAGAAAAGTAGATTCAAATTATGTATTATTATAGGATATAACATATTAAGATATCATTTTGATAATAGCATAATCATTTTCAATTCAAACGTATTAAATCTTGAATACATTTGGATCCAAATATATTTAAAATACTCTGAATTATACAGATATCAAAATTAATATCTCATTCAAAGTATTTTCCATTCCAGTAATTTGAAAAGAACTGTTAAAAAGTATTTGCAATTATAATATTTGGCAAAATATTGTTAAAAAAGTATTTACCATTAACCAATACAAAAGATAACAATTTTTTAAAAAAATTATTCGAATATACTTTGCTAATTTGCTCATTTACCGGTAATATTGACTTGATGACTTCATTTACTTTCAAATGAGTTTCTTTTGAACAAGTTAAAATTAATAGTGTCCTAACAAAGAATTTTCAATTAACAACGAAATCTAAAATTCGTTGTGATAAGCATTTAAGCAATAATATTATAACCTTGTATTTATTCTTCACATTATGATGTAAATAAGTTCAAGATCTCTGATCAAGCGATACATCTGTTTACGTCATAAAGAATCTAATTGTGCATTTTTAGCTCAAATTTCAGTTTTCTGTCCTATTTGCATATCATGTAATTGATTCAAACATAAAGTTATATGATAATAAATGCCTATCAGATATTTACCAGAAATAAAACATGACTATAAATGTAATTATCAAACTCCCAAACAAACATTCAACTTATCAGATATATCTGGTTAAATGCTTAATAATTTCAAGTACTTTATTGATATTTTTCACAATATTTGTTGAAAGGAAAGTAATTTACATTTATTTTTCAATTTATTACAATTTAAGAAAATATACTACTTAATATTCGTTTCACCAATGAAATTGTTTTGACTTTTATTGCATAATAAAATATTTTGTTACAGTTTAAGAAAACAAATTATTTCTACTGCTTTAAGGGTAGAAAGGAAAATTAGATTATTACTTATTAATGTCATTAGTAAAATAGTTTTGTAGAAATTTATGGTTGAGAATTAATGCTTTTCATGCTAAACAATTTCGAAAAATTATCACCAAATAATGTCGAAGAGTTAATTAACTCTCAATTAATTAAAAGTCTAAATGAAAATTTCTAAAATATAGCTTTCAGTGGCAAATTGCCATATTCCCCTTGCGACCAATAATCTTAAATCAAATTGTTTGCCAAAGAGAAAATTAAAAACTAACATAAATACAAATTTATTTTCATTATTAGTGCAAATAATTATGAATTCAAGAAACAGTTAATGACTTTCATACTCATTTCAAACATGGTGAGCACTTTAAATGTCTTTGTGCATGGTAAGAGAATCATTTCCTGAACAATTTACAATGTAAAAGTATTAATTGAATTTACAGTTTATGATTTTATTAATTTTAAATCCTTTATTGACGAAGATATTTTTAAAGCTTAAAAATATATCTACTTAAAAATATAGTTATTCATTAATTGCTTTTAAACTGAATCACAGAGTAATATAGAGTTGATATAAATAATTTGAAACTGATATAAGATTTGAATCAAAGATTAAGCTAATTTGATATAAATAGTTCAAAAAACAAACCCCAACTTCATTCTAGGCTAAAATTTGTTTCCTTCTTTACAATGTAATCGGCATCATTTGCAGAATATTATCAATGCATATGTTCTTCCTATATAATATGTATATTTCTCATCAATAGTTTTAGTAATCTTGAGGAATATACATCTAAAAATGAGCATCTATATTGACAGCATTCGAAAAAAGCAAACAATGTTAATATGCTTCAATAACTTGTTTCAAGCTCAAGGAAAGTAACTTCCGTAACAGATTTATTATAATAGAGTTTTCAATAATGAATTTTTAGAAAAAACTTTTTGTAAATTTTTATTGGAATGTATACAAGCAATCAGTTAGTTTCAAAATGTACTTTTAGCAGTTATTTACTCAAACTATAAAAATTCATCTAATACGGCTAAGGTTTCTTAAGTTTCAAAGCCGGCATTTATAAAAAGAATGAATGAATCGAAATTGTTGATAATTATGCCAACGGTGATAGTTTGTAATTTTAAAACTGTAAAAAGCAATTAAAATTGTATTTTAAGAAGAATATGCATATGTAATAAATTTAAAATATACTAATATTTTTTTCGTTTAAAATATTTTGTTATATAGAGTTAGATAAATTTTTACTCGGCCTTCAGATTTTAATAAAATCTTTTATTCGGCCTAAATTTTTCAACTTTTTCAATTGATTTTATTTAATTCTTAATAATACAACTTTTAGAGGTCTGCAAAAGCAAGTCTATTTTTTACCGTACATATGAAACAGCATATACATAGTTGACTTCAGTGCCAAAAGATTCAACCATCTACCCAACTTGATAGATAATTTAGCACATTAAGAATAAACTAAAAAGAAGCAAAATCAACACTTTGAAACACATTTTTTTTCAAACTCTTATAATAAAACAAAATAAAAGAAATTCCCCATATCTATTAAGCTTTGAGATACATTTTCTTTCCGGCGAATTCTAAATTGGTAAAGAAAACCTCCCAGACGAAACATCATCTTATGCTTTTCATACAAGCGACTCTTTTCTCATTTTCTGATTTCTGGCAAGGTATCAGGGAATCATATGAAATTTCGTCCGTACAAATAAATGAACAAATATCTTTTCCCTTTCTTGACAATTTTACGTCGCATCATTGTATCCTGACATATTGGCTCGATTTTGAGAATCCCTGCTTCCCCCGTATCACTCTTCTTAATCTTCTCTTTTGACAAGAGGATGATCTCTATCATTCGAAAAGACGAAAGAATCTACCCAAAAGGGATCTTTTTTTTCTTTTTCACAAAGTCTTTTAGTATTTTATTGGTTTGCTAATATAAAATAAATATCCATTCTAATATAGCATTTTTTCATAAATGTTCATATGTAAAGAAAATAGTGTTACGGGTAACAAGCCTTCCACATTTCTTATGTAATATCAAAAATAAGAGTAGATATACTCCCATTTCCTTTTTTTGCTTAGAAATATATATCACTTTCGATGTGATGCCTGTATGTTTATGTAAAACTACTAAAGTTTCAAGAATCCTCATTTTAGAAATGTGTCTTTTAGATAAATATATATTTGTAATCACTATCTCGACTTCGCAATTTTTTTTCAAAAATTCTGGTTTCTATATATATATATTAATTTATCACAGGAGAAATTATACAAGTTCATACCCGTTCAAAAAGTATTCTCCAATACATCATTTGATTATAATTTTACACTGGCAATTGCAATTAGAAATTCTTAACGCATTCGCAACTCTCAATTAATTCACGGAAAGAATATAAAATCTTTGACAAAAAGTATACATTTCTTAACTAAGAAACATTTCCTTACTATCGGATCTCCTCATATTTGAAAGTAAACAAAGTCGAAAAAATATGTCAAGTTTCATTTCACAAACCTTATAATTTCAGTTATTTTATTCATACGCAAACTTTTAAAAATTTTAAATTAAAAAGGATTAGAGATAATTATAAAAATTAATATTCCGAAGAAAAGTAATAAGAAATAAATCTGCAATTAATACTTATAAAAAGTATTCAAAATAGTAAGATTTTTTATTCGTAATTTTACAAATATATTTAAATGAAAATTTAATTTTTAATCCAAATAAATTATCTTATTTTACAAGCAAACTCTTTATACAACTTTACAATAAAAATTTATAAAAATTACTTGTAGCTATATTTTTGATTAAAATATTGTAGATTTAATATCTTTAAATAAGTATAAAATCAGCTTTTCTGAGATTTTAACAATTAGAAAAATTGTTAATTATAGCTAATAACTATTAATGACTTCTGATGGGAACAAAAGAAATATATTTATTGAAGACTAAAAAAGTAAATAAAATAGTAATAAAACATGTGCTACAAAGAGTACTTTTCAAAATTTTTAAATGTTAAATTTATACAACTCTCCGCGTGTGAACAAGATAAAGCTTTATTCATCAATTTAATTTAATCAATTTAATAAATCACGTTATTTTATTTAAATTCATAGCAACAAGAAAATGTAATCGCGTAAAAATTTATCCTTCAGCATTCCCTGTATTGAAATAGTTATTTCCTTAAACTGTGCTTTGGACTGGTGATTCTGCTTCAATTTTTAGAAGAATTTTCTAAGCAGAAGCAAATTTTTTAAAGCAGTTTTTTTGAAATGGGCGGTATATTTCTGTTTCATTATATAACGATTAATCTCTTTAAACAAAAACAGAGCACTAAGAAGTGGATATTCAAAAATAGTAATTTTAAATATACTTTATTGCCAGAAAGAAATGAAAATTTTAGTATAAAAATCAAATACGTTTTGGTAATCAAATAGCTTATCTAAAAGTTTAATTTTCTCATCAAAATAAAATGTGTAAACTAGTAAAAAAAAAAAGTTTTCACAGTCAATAAAAGTACAGCATTTTGTGATTTCTTATGTTTTAGAATGTAATTCGTATTAAAGTGCAATGCAGAATGAGAAGGGCTCAAACTGACATGGAGCCAGATACGAAGGTTGAAACTTTAATAATGGCAACATGGTATACAAAAGCGATTCATGTCCCAATTTTTTACAATTCTTCAATATAGTCACCATCATTGTGAACAACCCGTTTCCAAAGATTTGGATGTATCAGAACACCTGTAGCAGCGCCTGTTCTGTTGATGGCACCATCATAGTCGTACACGAGAATCAGCCTAACTTTAAGTTTTCGGGGGTTTCTGAAGAAATTCGAAGCTCAAAATTACGTGAATACGTGACATTCTTTAGCTTGGTTGCTTAGCGTTTTTACAGAAGCGTTGACACTATTAAAATTCCAACCTTCGTACATTTAAAAAAATACATTCGATAAAATGCATAAAAATAAATTTTATGAAGTTTTTACCCATTTTTTCATGTAATAATTAAAAACATTTGATACCTCTTTACAAAGACTTTAATCGAAATAGCATTTTAGAATCCCAATTTACTAAGAGAGACTTCTGAAATAAAAATTAATATTCGATGAACTGGACATTTTTCTCTTGTCTAGATAAGAAATACAGTCAAAATACGTAAAAATTCGACAACAACAACAACAAAAGTCCTGAGAAAATAAAGGCGAAATTTGGATGAAAGAAGAAAAAAGTGATCTACAGGCTGTGCTTTATAACGCAATCTGAAAGTTTTGCAATTATAATATCGCTTACTTCCAACAATGTTTAAGGATGCTTTTAGAAATTAAAAGCAAATTAATTTTTTGAAATCAATCAATCGTTTAGTGCACTAGGGATATTATAAGATTGCTAAATGATCAGCCCGAACATAAGTTTATTTTAGTTTTAATTCATTTCCTTTCATTTCACGTTTTGTTTTCTTTTTCAACATTTTTACTGTTTATTGGTCTCTAAAAATAAAAAAGTAATTTAGACAAAAAAATGAAAATACTATTTAAAAAATGATTTCAGAAAATGTTTTGGCTGTACATTTCTAAAATACGATTAGCCATATTTATTTAAATAATTTTAAATAAAACAAAGGTATTTTTTCCATTTTCAGCTTCAAATTATTTTCTTTAACAAAAATGATTTTTTCCGAAGCTTTTTAAAATACAATATAGAATTCGTTTTTTTACAAAATAAAATAAAAGATGGGTAAAATTTATTGAAATAACACTATCAAAAAACATAATGCAGTCAAATTTAATTTAATTCATTCATTCATTGAATAATAATTAGTTTCATTTTAACAGATGCCCAATTTCTGTTTATCATTTTAAGAGAGAGTACAATTTTCCAATTTTTACGTATTCATTGTTATTTCTTTGAATCACTATGAAACAATGCAGCAATCCACTTCAAAATCACCACAGCAACATTTTTTTCAGACAATTTTCTTCCAATCCTCTTACTCATAAACTTAAATTTCTTTCAACCCCCTATCGAATTTCCCCCGCTATTATGAGAAACTACATCGGAGCCTCGAATCGGCGGAAAGATATTCAATTTATGAGGCTCACAGAAGAAAAGACAGTTGCCATCGTGCAAAACCTTCTTTGTTTTTTAACGATCTGCCTTCCTCTTCGCAAGAAGGTAAAAAAACAAGCGGAAAAACTTTTTAGGAACTTTTCTTGATCATTATGGAGGATCATCTCGTGGATGTGAAGAAGAAAAAGAAAAAAAATGGCATCTTCTTCTTTTACTCGGGTGGATGACATAATTTATTTATCACCTTCACCTGCGGAAGCAACATCCACGGGTAATCTCAGTAATGTGCCTTCTCCCTTTCGCAGTCTACATCTTCTCGTCGGCGGCAGAGAGAAGGAGAGAGAGGTAGAGAAACAGAAGAAAAAGAAGTGGTGCTCTCCATCATTTTACGTGCCACCACGGGGTCAATTTTCTCGCTACTGTCCATTTATTTTTAGCTTTGGTTGAGTTTGGAATTAAGTCTCTGCGAGGTCATTTTGAGCACGTACATTCCATACGACTATGACCGTAATTCATTGATCAAGAGTGGAAATTTTTATCGATTCTTAAATCAGTAGGTTGGTTTAAGTTTGAAGAAAGTTGGAGGAAGTTGCTTAAGCCTTCCCTCGAACAGAAAATAAATAACACTTTTTCAAAATTTAATGCTTTTGGAAGTGTTCGGGAGTTGAATTAGGATCGGTAGGGTATGGCTCGTCTAGGATGGAATATGTTATCTTTACAAATGTAAAATTCCAGAATATGGTTCAGAGTCAATTTGGGGTTTTCATATTTGTCTTTATATTCGATTTCCTGGGACTTTGACTTTAATGAAATGATTGCCACTAGAATTGGGGAATATAGTATTAAATTGAAGATAAATTTTTTGTTAGCGCTTTAATATGTCTGGATGTGTTCGTAGTTTAAGTTAAGATCACTAGGATATATGGCTTGCATGAATATGGATTCTTTTCATAATCAATTTGAAAGTTTTATTTATTTTAGTTTTGAGCAACAGAATAAATTTACTGCTTTGGAGTTTTTCGTGCCTTCCTTTAAGGAAGTTAGAAAACATTCGTAGTGTTCTATTTCGGATAGAAGATAAGCAGCGTTTTTTTAAACAAATTTAACGCGTCTGCAAATGTTAGAGGGTTAAATTAGTATCAGTAGGGTATGGATTACTCTTATGGAAGAAAATACTATCTTTACAGATGTTTAGTGGCAGAATATAATTCAGAGTCAATTTGGAGTTTTCATATTCGTATTTCTTTTCGATTTCTTGTGGTTTTGACTGTAATAAATTGATTACCATTTGGAATTTCTTACCAGATTGAGGAATTTTTTATTGAATTAAAGATACTATTTTTAAAAAAATACTTTAATATGTTAGGGTATGTTGTAGTTTAATTTATGATCAATAGGAAAATCCGGCTTGCATGAAATGAATTTTTTTTTGTCTTTCTTTAAGGTTTGGAAGTTTATCTTGGAAGTCTGTTTGGAAGTTTATCTTGGAGTTTTCATACTAGTCTTTCTATTCGATTTCCTGTGGCTTTAACTGCAATAAATTGGTTACCATTGAAAATGTCAGTGAATTTCTTGAAAAGTTTAAGAATGCTTTTATTGTACGAAAAATAAATAATATTTTTTAAATATTTTTATATGTCTGGATGCACTCGTAGTATAATTTAAGATCAACAGGATTTACAGCTTGCATGAAAGAAAAATGTTTTATATTTCTTTAGGTTATAATCAGTTTGAAAGTTTTATTTATATTTGTCAGTTTTACACAAATGAATAAATTTATTGTTGAGATTTTTGGCTTATTTTTTTGAGAAAGTTCAAATAATTTTTTAGCTTCCTAGTTCGAACAGAAGATAAACAACATTTAATTTCAACACTTAATGCTTCTGGAAGTGTGTGAGGTTTAAATTAGGATCATTAGGATATGGATGAATATGGATTAAACTGAATTTGGAGTTTTCATATTAATGTTTTGATGCGATTTCTTGTGGCTTTGACTATAATAAATTGATTACGTTCAAATAAATGTAATGATTGCAGTCAGTTATTCAAAATGTCCCTTAATTTCTGGTAAAGATGTCGAGTTTTGTGTTGGAAAGATACAAATTATGATATTAGACTGTTTAATACTTTAATATGTCCAGGATGTTTTCGTAGTTTAATTTTAGATCAATTGGATATACGGCTAGCATGAAATGAAAAATATTTATTTTTTTCTTTAGGTCAATTAGGAAGTTTGAGTGTTGAACTATAGAATAAATTTTTTGCTGCAGAGTCTTTCTCTTCGATTTCCCTTTGAGAAAGGTAAAATAAATCGGTACAATACTTATTCGGGCAGAATAAAAAAAAAACATTTTCTATAAAAAATTAATGCATCTAGGAGTGTCAGTGCGTGAAGTTGGTATTAATAAAATATAGGTTGCCATTCAGGGAATCAAATACTATATTTAGAATTATAAAGAGACAGAATATTATATTTCATCAATTTGTCATTATTCATGCAATTGTAAATTTGCAATTCCATTTTATATGACTATGACTTCATTAATTAAGAAGGAAATTTTCTTTAAAATGTATAAATGATTGGAGAAAAGCTACTTAAAATTTAACTAAATAAGATTTTAAAAAAAATAAATGACTCTGAAAGTATTTTATTTTCTACATACAGATCCATAAGATCAATAACGGGATGAGATGGGTGTAAATATTATCTTTCGAATGCAATGTGGCAGAATATGTCTTATAGTCAATTTGAAATATTTATAAGTATTAATTTTTTTTTCAACTATGGTTAAATAAAATGATTGAAAATTGAAATGTTTCTTTGATCTCTGAGAAAGATTTCAAATTCTTTCCTTAGTATTAATTTGAACTGAAATAAATATCAGTTTTCAAAAATTAATTCCTAGTTTAATTAATTTAACAGCTCCTAATTAATTTCCAGTTTGATTTGGGATCAGGGAAAAATGTAACCTGTCTTAAAGGAAAAATATGCGATAATTTTACTAACACATTTGTAAAATATTATTTAGCATGTTATTTTGAATTTAAGAAAACATTTTTTTTCTTTAAGCAATTTGCTGTACTAACAAATTTAGTTTTAAATAGGTGAAGAGTATTATATAAAGAAGATAGCTAAAATGTGAGGTTTTCCACAAATTTTGTCAAATATAATTAAACATAAAGCATTCCTTTGTGGTTTTCAATGTTGGTCATTCCATATCAGAAATAGAAATTTTCAAATTAAAGGAACAAGATGATGATGATGAAACAATATGATGGAAACCAATTGAAATGATATATACATTAAAAGTAAGACACTTAAAAAAATTAAATAACAATATTGATCAAGGAATTATGGTTATAGTAAGGTATAATCTGTATTCTAAACTGACGACAACTATACTTAATGCGAAATAATTACTACAACGTTTAAAGATTTACTATAATTCTTAAAATATCTAAAGAATTTATTATTTTTCTATAGAAATATTAAATACGAAAACATATTTTTTAATTAAGTCATGAATTCTACTTTACTTTACAAGTGGTCATAAGAGTGCGTTCCCATTTTAAATTCTTAAAAATGATTTTCAAAAGAAAATAACTGATTTTTGAGGAAAATAAATAATTATAAAAATAAGTCTCGATGCTTTTGTAATTATATATAATAGTTTATTTATTATTCCACTTTGGATGTTTTTAAATATTAGTCATTAAAAAAATTATCTCTAGACTTTATTTGTTCAATACGTTTAAAATATTTCGTCTTTGAAACCAACCCAAATTTTTAAAAACCTGATTTTAAAAGAAACTCTGAATCTTATAAATGTTACGAGGATTAAAGGCGAGATTAAATGAGAAAAATATAAAGTTTAGATTTTACTTGAATTTAGTGAATTAAGCGTTATCAACTAATCGTAGAGTAAAGAAAGATTTAGATCTAACTCTTAAAAATCAATATTTAAAAAGAAATGTTGTTTTACATTCACTCTCTGAAACTTCTTTCTGCCAACAATTATTTTCTCTGCTATTGAAAACCTTCTGAGAAGTAACAAAAATTATATTTAAATAACTATATATATATTTAGAATTTGACCTCAGTATGAAAAATGAATTTCTTATGAAATTCTATGTTTTATATATTATAAGTCTCCGTTGTTATAAAATAAACGAATTAAGTCATATTTCTTTTAAAGTAATGTTAAATCCCATTCATAATTTTTTTCAGAAAAAAAGTGATAAAATGAATAATAGAAAGGTAAATATTATGTATCTTAGATATTAATACAGTATATATTAATCTCAATCAGAAAAATTTCTAAAGTATACATTTTAAATCAAACATTAAAATATTTTTTTTAATTTTCAAAGCTCGTTTATTTGTTATTTAATCACGGGACATCAATAAAATTATTTAAAGTATATATTTTTCCATCTTTGAGAAACATTTTAATTTATCTTTTTTAATAAGTTAATATTTTTAAGTAATAGTATGTTCTAGATATTTTCAACACGTTCAATGGCAAATATTTATCTTTTCAACGCAAGTTATAAATTATTGAGAAAGGAAATCGAATTTAATAATCAGTGTCTGGCGCTATCCTTATTGTATTTTTTAACTTTCATGACAGAAATCTATGAAAACCATTTTTGAAAATGAGTGATTTCTTACCAGAAAGTAAACTTTAAATCAACGTCCTGTAAACAGCTCAATAGGGATTTAAGTTATATTAGTTCAATTTCTCTGCTTTTTCACTTTTCTGATATGTGTCCTATAAAAAAAATCACAAAATTCCAAAAAAGTATTAGAATATTTATTACAAAGCAAAATGTATTCGTTATTCTTTTTACCTGAGTTGATGAATTAATTTACTTACAAAGAATATTTTATGATGATGAAACCTCTTGCCTGTAGATTTTAAATATTTCAAGTAGTAAATTGTTTATTCTATTCAATTGTAAATGTAAATATTTCAAATAAAATTGGGTAAATAATGAAATAAAACATTTAAAACAAACTTTCGTCTAAAAGGAAAAAAATCAGAATGAGTCGCGTTAATTCATAAAAAAATGAATTCTAAATTCTAAATGTGGATTTAAACCAAACCAGCAAGGAAAAAGTGCTAAAACTTGAGGGCAATCGTTTACGATTTAAATTTGAAATAATGGTGACTTATTATAATCCACAAGAGTTCATACCTTTAAAAATTACCTTCAAGAAGTTTTCTTCCTATAATTTTACCTAATATAGTCAAACCGTAACAGTATTCAAAATATTAATGCAGTCAAGTTACTATGGAGGAAAAAATTAATATTTCACAAACTTAGATTTCATTATGAATGCAATTACTAATTACACCATAAATGTAAAAATGGTTTAAAATTTTCAAGATACATTTTGTTTCAAATATGGCATTCGAATAAGACTATTTTTATATAAAGGAGAGATTTGTTTTGACATTTATTTTGATACAATACTGTCTTATATCTGTTTCAAAGCATGTAAAGAGAAGTAAAGTAAAATAATAAAACGTCTACGGAAATAAATACTCCATATGATATATGAATATTATAAACTGTACAAAAATCCCTTAATTTTCATGACTAATTAAATCACATGCAGGATTTTGCAGCTGTTTTGAGCTTTGTATTATTTTATTAGAAATTATATATTTAAACTACCAGAATGTAATGATAATAATTGAATTCAAAAGTCACATATCTTTAAGATAAGAACATTTAAATTGTATTAGGCGATACCCATTTAAAAGTTTGATGTTCTTCAAAATATTTTAAATAAGTTTTTATAAGTACAGTATAATCTGGTAATGGTATGAAAATATTTTAATCTTAAAATTTCTATGAGAAGAAGGAGAGAAAAATATAAGATCTGTAGGTTAAACACTGATTTTTTTTATCATTTCATAATTTAAATTTCTCCAAATTCACTGCACAAATTCACAAATATTCTACACTTTAATTTTTATTATTACAAAGATTTTCCAAATTTTCAGAGACAAAGTAAATCATTTTTGAACAATCATACGTCATAGTAAAATAGTAAAAAAAATTCTTAAATTTTATTTCATTAAAATTCAAGTTAAAAGTTTAAAAGAAAAGACATCGCCATGTTCTAAATTCGATCATTCTAAATCAAACATTTTGCTCTTTAGAGCACAACAAAAATATATAGTTATTTTCTTTTATTATTAGTACAAAAAGCAAAATCAAGTATTTTAATTAGTACTAATCAATATTTATATTCTTTATAGGATTGTAGAATATCGATTTAGACTTTACATTAAATTACAAAAGTAAAAAAGAAGCCTTTAAATTAATATTTTTTTTGCTTCCATAAAATAGCTGCATTATTATTTAAGAATATATTAAGGTATAGAAAAAATTAATCACAAAGTTGGAATGCAATAATGATCGATAGTAAGGAATTCGGAAACGAAAGAGTCTGATAAAACTGCCAAATAATGCTTATTAAGAAAGGTGATATTCAGTTATTTGAAAGTAGGATAGTTAAAATGGGATTTGAGGAAATATGGGAACTACTAATTAATTCTGAATAAGATCTAAGTTCGGAAAACAGTTTGAAATTCATTATTCTAAGCTAATATGAAGTTTTCGAATTACCTTTGATAACATTATCATTTGGGACATTAAAATAATACAATCTCTTCAAAATGTTTTATAAGGAATGAAAATAAAACAGTTTGAATTCTTCAAGCTGATATTTGGGAATTAAAATTTATCATTTCTTAGAATAAAAATGTATAAATATCAAAAAATAAAATTTTTAATCAATCAATCAATTAACATTTAAGTATTATTATTTTTTTACAACGAGGTTTGTGACGTATAAAGTAAGTGAAAAAATTTCTTAGGAATAGTTGAAGAAATAATAAAAAGGAAATAATTTAGCTTGTTTTATCTAGTATATTTGAAATGAATGGAAATTATAAGTTAGATACTTCTTCCTAATTGTTTTCAATGCATATTTTGGTTAATTAAAAAGCAATTATTGAAATTATCAATCTTTACTAATGGGACTTTATTATTTTTACAGTTTAAATTTTGCTTATTTGTATAGTTTTGATTTTTTTCATCAACGTTTTATTATCATTGAAAAAATATATAACAGATATTTGCATTTTTTCTTACTCTCAGAGTTGCGAAAAAAGAATTAAGGTGACAATTTATAAAAATGTATGAAATGCTTGGGTTTCTTTTTGCATGATTTTAATTGAATAATGTTTGATGCATTTAAAAATAAAAAAAAAAATGGAACTCATTGATTTAAACTTCTTAAAACGCCTTTTTTTTTCTACATTTAGAAAAGATTTTTTATCAACATTTTTTTTACAGAAAGTTAAAATAATGATGAGAAATTGTTGGATTTCCATTAGAATATAACGTTATAAAATTACAGAATATAAAATAATGTATTTATTAAAATATATAATGTATTCAGAAAACTCTTATAATAACGCATTAAATATTCATTTTTACAAACTCATTTTTATTCTAACAAGCTAAGTAAATATTATTATAAACTCTAGATAATTTTAATAAATACCTTTTTATTCTTCATAAATAGCTTTTTAAAAAAATTGAAATTACTACCTATTCTAATATCAGAGATTCTGAAAAAACTTCTTAGCATTATGCTAAAAACGTATTTTTTAAACAACATCTACTAACATTTAAATAGCAAGGAATTCCATAATGTTTACTGGCAGCCCTAAAATATCTCTTGGCGTTCTCTGATCACTCCTCTCGTATAGAACAAATCTCCGATCTCAACTTGCAATTTAGCACTGATACTGATGATACTCATCTACTGGAAAATTCCATCCAACGCGGAATCATCAAATTCCACAGATAACGAGAGTTGTTGCATTATCGAACCTTTTGCCGGACTACCGGAGATCGGATAAATCCGGTCGAGCAGCTTGTTCTGATCGTATAATCTTCGGTCGCAGGTGTGATATTTGTACGGGAAGATTTCTCCCAAAGTGACTGACGTTAATCTTTTAGGCCGCTGTTAATATCGATGGCAGACATTGGTAAGAGCCACCGGAACTGAGCTTTCACAACAAATAATTTAATGGATCTAAGAACATGTGCCAAATGCGTGGATGCATATTTTCATACGGTACGGTATCTAAATAAATAATGAACTGTTGATTATAAATCTAATTCAAATTAATGAAAAATTATTCTGTAATGAAGCATTCAAATATAACTACATTTCAAGTTGATTTGAATCCACTTTTACAAGGCATCGAATAAATTAATTTTAAAATATGCTGATTCTTTTTTTTTCATATTAAATATTTTTGATGTCAGTTAATAAAATATATTTTTCTTTTAATAATGCATAAAATTAATCATCATTATGTTCAAGTAAAACTGAAATTAAGCTTTTTAACCTATATTTTATTCCCGTATTCTAACATTCTATTTTTGTATGTTGGGTGCAAGTGTGAAAAATATTTAATTTCGAATATCCTTTTAAAACAAGGAATAAAATTGCAATGGAGAATCTTACTGAACCTCCAGTTTCCTTAAGGATTTATTTGTTATTTCATTTTTTCCCCTTCATTTGAAGAAAACATTTTCTTCATGTCACTTGATACAATGTCTTTGCATATATTAACTTATATAAAATATTCCTTGCTGCATTGGAATAGATTTAAATTTGGCTTTTTGAAACTTAGGAACAAGTATGAGATTATTATAAAATATTTTATTTTGAATATCCTTTAAAAATTATTAATACATTAGAAAAAAGTTTACAGAATCTCAAATGTCTTTAAGAATTGGTTTTGTCATTAGGAAATAAATCCATTCTTTCTCTTACATAGGTTCAAGAACAACTTTAATAAATTTACCAGTTTTGATTGGAGTAACTCTGATTTGCGGAATCTATAATTTAATTTAGGAACTAAAATAATAACGGTTGAAAATTTTATAAGAAAATATTTGTAAATTAATAATTAGAAAATAGTTAGATTTCTACCAACAAAAGCAATTAAAAGAATAAAAGTAACATTTAAAATTCTGAATTATCATATCATTAATTTTGTTTATGTATATAAGTATTATGCATTTTTGAAATGAAAACACGAAACTAATAAAAGAACACATTTATAAATCATGACATATTTTACTACTTTTTGCAAAGTTAAATTAATAACCATGAAAAGTTTCATGAAGTCTTGCTTTAAGTTAGTTATATCAAAGACCAGTTTTGAAAGAAGTTCATAGCTGTTTTGACATTATTTTGAACCATGGTAAAATGACAATGCTTGTACATGGGCAGCTATCTCGTCTTTAAATTTCCATGCCATACGGCATAGAATTTCATGAAATAAAAAAAGTTTTCGCTTATAATTTTTCAAACAATGTCCTTTTTTCTTAATAAATACAATTATACTTCCATTTCAAACATTTCTCCTGTGTCTAACTTTCTTTTTGTTCCAATTTCGAAGTGTACCTTTCAAAACTGTCATAGAAATTTTAAATTAATTTCTGAATAAATATTTCTAAAATGGCTTCATTAATATAAAATATTCTTCTTGAAATACATTTGTTTCGAAAGTATCAACCTAAAATCTGCAAAACTACTCTACTGATTTCTTTAAAATAATATTTACCTCGTATTTAACGAAAAAAGTAAATCTAAAGTTTTTAGTTGGAGATAATCAAAGTGATATTTAAAGTTAAAAATAATAATGTTTTATAATTTTAATAAATATAAAGAAGTATTTATAAACATTTCATGTCTCTTGAAAAGGAATATAAACTTATTTAAATTTTTAAATAAAATTCACTTTGTCGAAACCTTTCCTTGAGAATATACAAATGTTTACAAATTATTTCATCCAATTTTTTTACCAAACCAAATGTTATTGGTTTCATTCAATAACATTTGTAATAGGAATTTGTAACATCCGATGTTTCACAAATTTTATAAATTAGAAGAAAAATTGAATCTTGATTATATGCTGAGTTTCTGAGTATAATAAGAGTTAAAAAATAATGTAGAATTTAAGTACTATTTTTATTATACTCAGCAAAATGTATTACATAAAATTTTAAAATTTAAGATGTAAAAGCTAGAAATTTTGTGAGAGATGACCGATATAGCCTGATTATCTATTTTCCTGTATAATGGAACAAGATTTGTTTAATTTTATTTTTTATTTTTTTATTATTTTATTATTTTCGGAAAACTTAGATTACGAACTTATAGTTACACAACTTCTTATTGGTTACAGTTCCAAAGAATAGAATTCTACACTCAGCTCATTAAACTGTCTTTTAATAAAAGACCATTATTAAACATATATGCTAGAATGACTTCCTTTATTGAGCAATCTTATAGATTGATCCAAAACTTCTGTAATATAGTATCACATTGGTAATTAATGCGATATTTATAGATGAATGAAAGATAATTCTTTTTGCAATATTATATTTATATTATGGTTGTAATATAATAATGAAATTTCTAATGAGATGAGCTTTTATCACTTAATAAACCAGACTAATAAAAACACGAATAAAAAGGAGCTTTTATTACTAGGCATTGTTCGCTGTTAAAAGTAGTCTTTTCAAGAACTGTTTAAGTTTTATAGTGATTTAGTCTCCAATGAGAACACTGATACCCTGTTTCTTATTCTATTTTCAGAAACTACCCAAGCCTAGCATTGAACACAATTAAAACTATGAAGTTTATTATATTGGCCTGCTAAATCAATTAAATAAATGAAAAATCGGTATCGGAAGAAAGGCAACAAAAGTTTCAGATTTCTAAAGAATAATTGCAAAATACAATTTATCTTATACGCGAGGACAATGAATTAAATGATGCATTTTTTTCGTTCCTGAAACTTTTTTTAACGTTTTTACACGCATATATGTTTTATTTTTATTTTAAAGCTTTATTATTTATTTTCAGATAATTTAATCGCTTAAGATGAATTAGCAATAAGACCTCTTGAATTTTTCCAGCTGATTTGTTAGTTTCATGAAAAACTTTAAAATCAAAAAGAAATACATTGACAAATTTGAAAAATATATTTAAGCTTTTTAAACGATCAAATGTTTTCTTGAAATTTCAAGACAAAATTAAATGTTTTCTCAAATTTGAAAAGTTTATGTGAGATAATCATTTAATACTTACCCAAACAAAAATTATTTTGCAATTCAAAATATCGACACTCCACTTGATTTAAATAAATTTCCAATAGAACTGAATAATGTTTATATACGAAATAAGAGTTTCCAAGGATATTTTTTTTTGAATTTTACTGCTTTTACTACTGATGTTTTAGCTATTCTGGCAGCAAGTTTTAATAAACATGAAATTTTTATCTTCAAACTTTCATTTCGGTCAAACCATTAATTAATTTTTCTATTATACATTAAATTTGATCTTATTACATTCCTTAAAGCTTGATATTAAATACAATTAATAATGGATCATATCCGAGAATTTTATTACTAATCTTTTCTGACTAATTATTTCAAACTCTTTTTTTAATCATTAATGTATTATTATAGTTTATTGTATATAAATATGATTATATTGAAGAGCAAAATAATATTTAACCATTTATCTTTTTGTAAAATTCACTCATTTCCCGTCATATTTGTCTATATCCTAAGATTAGTACTCCTGAAAATTGTAGAAGATGAAACGACATTTTAGTAATTCACAGATTCTTTTGCGTAAAACCAGAATATTTATTTTTTACTATTTTCTTTAAAATTTGTTTTATTAAAACTAAGAGGTGCCGAAAGTGTGATAACATTCTTATTTCGAAACGGATATGTAATAAAGATTCATGGGGTTAAACACTGGGTCATCTACGAATAAAATATTTTGGAATCATGATAATCTTATTATATAAATACTAAAACATCGAATGTTCGCTTATTTTCTGTTTAGTTTATGAAATAAGGAATGTTAAATATTGGTACCAAAGACTGGTCAAGTGAAACAAAGTAGTAAACGTACTTATCATGGAGAGTTAAGGTTAAAAACATCAACGAATGTTCACTGGTAACTAAATTTACAACTTAATTTTAGCAAAGCAAATTTCAATTTTTTAAAACAGTAATCATAGAATTTCTTGGAATTCAAATTCAATAACGTCTTACATTGAAGTAATTTTTTATTTGATACGACAGCTAAACAAATCGTTACGTAGCATACAAAACTGTTGTTGTCTGATGCTATTCTATTAATATCTTATCCACGCCTGAAACATACTACCATAAACTACATTATTCAAATAATCAACATATCAAAAATGAAGTCAAAATATGTATAAAATTATTGAAGCAAGACAAACAATTTAAGAAACTCCTATTGCTTCAATGAGGTTTGCTCATTTTTAAAAATGGATGTTGAATTTAAATAAATTCCCTGACAAATACAGCCAATTAAATACAAGAATATCTTAGGCATAAAAGAAATCAGAACAGTGGTTTTACATTTCTGAAAACCTTTCCTAGACTTTCATGACAAATGCTGGAACATAATACCATTCAGAAAAACTATTTTAATTCTAGAATTTGTTTATATAATATGTTTTTCTGAGTTATTAAGGTAACGTAATCGAATATTAAGCATCTTTTTATCATATTTATCATTTTAAAATCCTTTTTTTCACCCTCATAAAATTTTTTTCACAGATACTATATACCAGAGAACTAACTATAAAGGGATAAATGGTAAATAGAATAAAAAATGGTTAGCGCACGAAATACTTAGACCAAAACACACTAAATAAATGTTACATTCTTTTACATAAAATAAGCTATTTAAATTAATTAAAAATGCGTTTATTTTACTCATTATTTCAATGGGCAGAATATTATCGTTTTATTTCTTTGAGTGAAAGTATAATTATAGTCGTTTTATATTCTGAAATTGCACACACACAAAAAATGTTGAAAAAAAAGGAAAAAAAATAAACTGACTTACCTCCTCTCACTTTCGTTTCTCTACTAAGAGTCGTGCCTACGATGTTCGTAGCTGCGCATCGATATATGGCATCATGTACATCCTGTCTGTATTCTTCGGGTCTGAATGGTAAAAATACAAGAGACCCATCTGGTCTGACATGTCTCAACCCCGGGACGTCACTAACGGCCATATTACCTCCTGTTAACCATGTTATTTTAGGTTGAGGATTACCATGAGCACTGCACGTCAGCACAGTGCCCGTACCATTTGCAAAATCAACTCTGCTGCGAGGAGGTTCTTGGACGAAACGAGGACCTTGCTGATCATCAGCTGTGCTGATTGGACCTGGAATCAAAGAAAAAGATACGAGGATTTTCAATTGTGAAGATTGTTCTTTAAATATTGTGCTAGGAATAGGTTCATTACCATGATAAAAATAATTCATTGTAATGCATCTATTACATCATGAATGGATGCATAAGCATGTACACTTAAGATTTTTTTTACTGAACAAAATTAAAAATAATTCCTTAGTTTAAATTACAAAAGAAAAAAATAAAATGAAATAAAATTGAAGGGAAAATGAATCTGTTCTGAAGATTTCACCTAAAAAGCCATCTCAAACAGGAAATAATTTTTTTAATCCATTCTATTCCTTTTTTTACATTCTTTATTATTCCTTTTGTATTTCCATTATTCTCTTTTGTATTCTTTATAATTCCATTTTATTCATTTTTTGAATTCTTTTTTATACCATTTTATTTATTTATTTTTGGTTCTTTTTTATTCCCTTTTATTCATTTTTTGCATTCTTTTTTATTCCCTTTTATTCATTTTTCGAATTCTTTTTTTATTCCCTTTTATTCATTTTTCGAATTCTTTTGTTTATTCCCTTTTATTCATTTTTTGAATTCTTTTTTTATCTCCTTTTATTCATTTTTTGAATTCTTTTGTTTATTCCCTTTTATTCATTTTGCATTCTTTTGTTATTCCCTTTTATTCATTTTTATAGTCTTTTTATTTCCTTTTATTCATTTTTTTGTATTTCATTTTTTTATTCCAATTTCTTTTTTCATATCATTTTTTATTCCATTTTATACGTTGATTTGCAATTTAAAATAAATGCTTATTTTTAACTTCACTTAGTTCAGCTGAGTTTTAAATGTAGCAGCATTAACGTGCTCTAAAAACAAAATAATTTTCTTTTACTAATTTTTGAATCAGGAAATATTTATATATTAATTTCATAAATATTGCTTTCTTTTTATAATATGTATTTGCGTTTTATATTGAGACATTTTATTATTTCAGATGAAACATCCATCAAGCTGTTGGCAATTTGATTAATAAATATAGAAAATTTTGATCTTTTAATTTACTTTATTCTCTGCATGCCAATACAAACAAAAATAAAATTTGCAGTTTAAAATTTTTTGGTAAAATATGCTTCACATGAAAAAGCATATTTAAATCGAAGAATTAAATTAAATTTGGCATTATCATAGTCAATTTATTTACTATCAAATGAGACTTAATAGAAGAAAAATAGAAAGATTATACTTAAATCTCACTTCAGAGTTTTGCTTTTAAAACGCTTTATTGAAAACTGTGAAAAGATAAAAAAAAAATAATTAATGAAACAATTCAAAATGGAATACTTATAACTGCAGCAGTTTGGAGATGCGAGTTTTTAAACATTATGCTATCTTATTTTCTAACAATTTTTTTTGTCTTAACTAAATAAATAATTTTCTCCAAAATTACTGAATTAGACATCAGAAAATTAATAGGAAACATAAAAATTTCCATATTTTAAAGAGTGTTTAGTGTTCATTTGAAGCAAAATTTTTTAGCTGAAATAATTCTGTAAAATAAGAATAGATGCTTGAATTTCGTTGATAATCCTCATTACATTTTTCTGAAGGAATACAGTTAAGAAGGAGAGAGAAATTTTATTTTCAGTCATTTTATCGCATGTTTAAGAACAGCCATTATGCCGAAAAACCCAAATCAACAAACCAATGCGTGTTTGAGAATTATCTGAAAGCATTCATTGGATTAAATTAATTTCTTATAATCTTCAGAAAGATATGATACGTATGCATAATTAAATAAGTAAATTTTAAAAGCGAAATAAATATCCATTTTGAATGTTAACTGCTGAAACGTAGAAATTAGAGCATTAATAAAGCTGTTGAAAGAAAATAGACATTTCTAATGTGTAGTTCAAAGTAATGACTTGTTTGCATAAATTCCAAAATGGCAGATTAATGGAAATGGATTCTAAGAAAAAATGTTCCCAATCGATAATAATTACATTCAAACACATCACTCTTAATTGCAATGGTCGTTAAAATATTCCCTGAGGAAACTAATATTATTAATGGCAAACAGTTAAGACCTTTACGAAGATAAACAAACTAAATGCATACAAGTGAAATTGTATTTTGACTCTAAAAATAGTGAAATGTGATCGTTGAAATTACTGCTATATTATATATATGTATATTGCAAAAAAAGTATTGAATTTAATTAAGCTTTTTGTGTGTAAAAAGCGAAATGATTAAAAAATATTTTAGATTCATTAAATGTTTCATTTTATTCATAGATAAAATGCCCTTATATACTAATTTCTAAGATGAGAAGCATTAATAAAATCTTAAATGAAGCTGCCGTAATTAATAAAAATTAAAATGAAACCTCATTATTATAATTATTTATCAAATAATTGTCATTAAATAAAGTAGAAATGTAGTTTTAATTGTTTATCACTTACAAGCAGATTGTTACAATGATGTTTTAATTGTTTATTTTATAAATTCATTGTTATAATTTTTTGTTTTGTATTTCGAATTCAAACTTTAAAATTATTAGAAAGATAATTATCTAAAAACTGATTGTAAAGAATTAAAGCATTTAAAGATACTTTGTGAGGAAAATTTATTTGAATATTATGAAAGTAAACATTTTTAACGAAGTAAACCATTTTTTTTAAAGAGTCAATAAAAAAAAAGTAGAAAATCATTTTATAATTTTTTAAGCACATTTTAAAGTTTTATATAAAAACCTTATTATTGAGTGATACCAGTAATGATCACTGAATACTTCAATTTTTTAAAATAATAATTCAATGTTTTGAAATTTCTCATTTTTTTAACATACTTCTTTTCATTTCCTGGAGTTATTTTATATCACTGAAAAGGTAAAATAGTAAGGACAAGAACATAAATAGGTTTAAGTAGCCCGTATGGAAGATATTTAAAAATATTTGAAGGTTTTGCACTAACGAAATGAATGTCGTTTTTACCATTAAAAATTATTTTAGTTCAAATTTAGTTAGTATTTATTGTTGTATCTGAAAAAAGGAAAATAACAAAAAGCCCATAACATTAAACATTTTCTTCCATGAAGAAATATATACCTAGAAATATTATATGTTTAAAGATATAAAAAAATATTTGTTTTCGGAAAGAATTTTTGAAAAAGTATAAAGAATTTTAATAGAACCTAGAAATATGTGTTTTCTATTCAAATCGAAAAATGAAAAATATAAAAAATAAATACTGCAAAATATCTTTTTTCCCACAAACCATCATTATGATTTTCTGGAAAAATCTTTCATTGAAAAATGGTTGATGAGTCGCGACTCAAATTTCTATAACATTTTCATGAATTTTTTTATATTCAAGTATTTCACAATATACTTTAAGCAAAAATACTTTTTAATAACTCTTTTAAACTTTATTTTTCTACTGAATTATGATATTTTAATGGTAAGTTTAATCCATTTAATGATAACTTTTTAACTATTTTTCCTTTTAATATTTGTCCTCTAATATAAATGATTTTAAAATAATATGACAGGTTTTATAGATTGCAAAAACATTTCTTTTAAATCTTAACGTTTCATCTTTCATACGTGAATTTTTGAATCTGGAAAGTATCAAGATTTAAGTTGAGAAATCCATCATCCCTTCCGAAGAGTTTTTTTTTCTTTTGAAATGCCTATTTCCTTTATGAAATTATTTCAAAGCTCAAAGAAACATGTTTTTAGATATATAAAATTCAGATCAACTAAATTCGAATTATTATTTTCCAAACTAAATATTATAGTTAAAAATTACAAAAAAGTGAATAGGTCAAATTTTATGAAATTTTAGGGTAATGTGAACAAATTTTAATTTTTTCTTCGTGAATTCCAAAATAGATTTTTTTAAAACTTTTAAATGTAAATATTTATCAAATATAAAAAGTGACTAAGAAAAAATGTTTATATAATATTTCTAAATAATTTGTATCCTATGTTTTGAGCATATTTAGCTTTTTTCCCACCTCAACCGTAATTTATGCCATCAATGTCTATTATTATATCATTGTTTTAATAGTTTGTTACATTTACTTAGAAAAAAGATTTCTTGAAAGTTTTTAAAATATACCTAATAAAATTACTAAGAGAATAAAATATAAAAATCATATGATTTTTAAGTATTTTTCAATACAAAAGGAAATATTTTGAGTTATTTTATTCGAAAACATGAAAAGCGAACTTATAATGTCAGATAAAAAAAAACGACAGAAGGAATTCAAATCATTCTTTACTAGTTGAGTAATTCTGCTTTCTTCCCTCACTGTTGATATGTTGAATTATTCATTTTACGAATAATGAAGTAAAAATCATATAAACAGATAATTTATCTAAAAAAACCATTGTTTCATTTTATTAAAAAACAATTTGATGAGAAAAAGAATCAAATTATAGTCACTATAACACTCCAAATGTTTTAAGCTTATGCGAAACGCCAATAAATATTAAATTTTTATTTCTGAAAAGATTATACTTTAAGATGGGAAAAAGCGTATTTAAATTGGTTTTTCAGCTGTAACAATTTAAATTAGTACACATTCTGTACATTTATTTAATTTTTCAATTTTTTTATGCTCTGAATTTTATTAATTCTTTCTAAAATCATGGTGCAGTAATTGAATATAGTGAAACGTTCTAAAGAAAACTGGCTTAAGAAATGTAATTAAAAATTTTGTATATTTTTTTGAAATCAGTCATTACAACTTTTAAAAGTGGTATTAAATCATCTACCTATGTCAATTTAGACTTTCTCAAAAAGTTTTCATTAAATATTTTTAAAAAAGATACTTAAAGTGAAACATATTTAAGCAATATCTAGCAGAGATTTCACGAATGTTTACTTTCAAGAGTTTTCTCTGGAAATGGGAAAATATATTTCATTTCCTATAATTAATTTTATAAATATAATGTTCGCTCTTTTTTAATTGCTTTTGAGCAATTACCATCATGTTGTTTTTGAAAATTATTTATCTTTGGCATCAATGAAGAATTTTTCATACATATTTGAAACCGAACAGGCTTCTTAACATTAATAAAAGCAATTATCCTAAAATTGGTAATTGGAATTTATTTTGAATACTGCGTTACGAAAATCCTGCCAGCGCTGAGAAAATCCTTCACTAGTTTCTGACAAAAATATTACTAAAATACATTTATACTTAATAAAAAATTATGTGATAAATAAAGAAGACACCTTTTCACAATTAAAATATAAAAGTATTAAGAAAACCATTCTTTTCTAAATGAGATAGACAATTCAAGATTTAGCATGATTATGTCCTTAAATTATTACAAAGATATTAATCATCGATAAACTGAAATTCAAATTATGATAATTAAAAATTATAAAATAAAATGTTAAGAATATCAAGTTAATTTGAATTCAACTGTTAAGGTCAATACGGTTATTTGATGATTTCAGTTTCTGGAAAATATTTAAGAAAAAAAATAATTATGCACTATGAAAGAAGTTAAAAAATATTATGCGAGCAATCCCAGCTGATTTAGTTGTTATGTTTCTTTATTTATTTACATTTTATAGTAATCCTTGTTTTCCTGACATGGTAACGTAATCGTACCTTTTTAGTTATAACTTTCGTATTTATAAATGAAAATATAATCTTAATTGTATAATTTTCAAGTTATACTAGTTACCCCTTTCAAGAAATATCATGAAACATTGGACCTATTTTAAATGCTTTTTCATACTATTATATGCTGAAATTTTTCAAAGCAATTACGGTCAAATTGCATTATTGTAAGAAAATTCAAAAACACAGCAATGAAGAAACCCACTGTTGATTGCACAGCTTTTATATTTTTCTTTTATAAAAGTCTCTATATTGCGATTTGTTTTTGAATATTAAGGATTGAACGCCAATAAAAAGACAGAATGGATGGGACTATAGCCATGGGAACATAAAATTTGATTATAACTGAAGTTAGAAATTGTAAGCGACAGTTTTCAGCTGCCAGCTGAAAATATATCACAAGATAATTTTCCTCATTTACCTGGCTGAAAATAAAACTTTCAAGTCTGAAGCTCTCAAAAAATATGTCTCAGACGTACAAAAAATATGTGAATTGTTTACAAAATCTAACCGACTGACTAACCGACTTTGAGTATTCTATGACACTAGGAATGATGAAGATGAGTGTTTTTAGATGCTCTAAAAAGAATAAAGTCAAAAATTTCTTTCTGAGCAATGCGTCTGAAAGCCTTTTTGATTTTACCTTCAGAAATGGTAACAATAATAAAATAATCCTTTTTTGTTTTACAATAAAGGAAAAACAGAAAAAAAATGAAAGTGTATTCATAGACAATTCTTTTTATTTGCGGAAGAGAAAATCTGTTGGATATACCTATTTATTAGGATTGCGTGTAATATGAATACATAGCAGTTTTGGATTCATGGAATATGTGTTCATAGTTATTGCTGATTCATGAAACATTTTAAAATACCCATATTAATACGCTTGAGACGTTCTTATATTTTTTTTAGAAACCGAAATATGGTTTTCAAAATTGTTTTCTTTTGTCAATTTTTTATGATTTTGAATGTTTTTGTATTTTAATTATTTTATACTCCTTAGAATTTTTTTTTTTCTCCTGACAAGAATGAAGTTGCGTCTTTTAACTATCAAAGTTAAACTGTACTTACAGCAAGCTAATATTGTGATTACAAATTATGCTTAAATCAGTTGTAATATATTTATTAAAAGATTATTATTACATTTATCAACTATAATAATGATATAGAATTTAAAAAAAAAATAAAAACGAAAAATGGAAACAGAAATTAGATCCAAAAGTTAAAAAGGTTACTTGAGGTTATAGGTCAAGATAGGTCAATAATTATCTCCCCATCAAAACTATAAACATCAAAATTTCATTTGAACTATAAAAAATAACTTGGAAGAACGAATCTCTTCCTAATTAAAGATAGTTTTTATATTTCATGCATAAATAGGTAATAATTGTTAACTTGAAATAAATAAACTTATTTCTTTAAAATTACGGCACATAGTGAAATCTCCAAAACATTAATTTTTATCACATGCTTATCAACTAAATGAGAGTGAATGGAATGATGAATTATTTCATGACTTCTTTATGATCAGTACTTTTCTATGCCAAAGATATATACTGATATATACTTGAATTTCAGATATATTTTGAAATTTCACTTCAACGAACTATAATCTGATTTAAAATATGCTTTAAAAAATCAGAACCATTAGAAAAATAATTTGGAAGATCATATAATTCTTTATAATTAATTTTATGTATGAATAAATAATTAATAAGAATTAATTGTCTTAAGTTAAAAAAGTAATAAACCGTAGTTAAATCAAAAATTTAAATTATTTCATTAAAAGAGAAAGCACAAAGTAAAACCAACAAAATATTACTTTTTATCACATGTTTTTCAACACAATTAAGGCGATGGAAATGATAAACTATTTCGTAATTTCGGCATAATCAATATTTTTCTATGCTAAATGTATATTCTGATGTATTGTTGAAATGTAGATGAATTTTGAATATAGCTTTGGATATATCGAATTATGTGTCGAATTGGAAATGCTTCATTTATATTGGAATCAGTACAACTCTGACACTTAATTTCTAAGGAATAATGAATAATTCTTAAAAATACAGTCATAATCGGATTCTACACAACATTAATTTTTATCACTTGTTTATATAAACTGAGACGAACGAATTTTCTACACTAAATATATATTTTGACATACTTTGAATTTCACTTCACTGAATTATGAGCCAGATTGGAAATATGTTCCTTCATTTATCTTGGAATAAATAAGACTATGATAATTAGATAATCTATGACTATCGATTTCTAAGGTAAAAGGAGCAATTCATAAAAACTCGGAGTCATAACCAGAGTCTTCAAAACATTAATTTTTATCACATGCTCATCAATTTAATTAAAGTGAAGGAAATTTTTTGCGATTTCATCATGGTAAATATTTTCTATATCGAATTTATATTCTGACATTCAGCTAAAATGAAGCTGTATTTTAAAATATCCTTCCACCAATGTATGGGCCTGATTGAAAAATATGCTTTAGCAGAATCAGCATGACTGCGGCTGTTAGATAATCTATGATACTCAACGTATAAGGAATATTGAATACTTTGAAAAATGTTTAGTCATAATCAGAAAGCAAAAGAAAATTAAAATAAAGAATTATGCATATCTAATTCGAAAATTATAAAAAAGTGAGCACACGGAGTAAAGTAGTAAGTGATCTTTCATAAAGATGAAACTATATTTGAAACACAATGTGTTTTAGAATATTAAAGTTTCAAAAAATAATTACTAGAATAAAAAATAAAATTTCATGGGAGAAGTGTGAATGCTCTGATAAGAAAATAGCTAGGCATCGTTTCTCAGTTATTTTGTTTTCAACATAATCCTATTCAAATAAATATGCAATGGTTCCTTTAAGTCTTCTGCTCGATAATGAATACCGACTGGTTTCTTAATGTGGCAATGTATAACTTAGTTTCAATAGAAGTCATTTTGTATTCGCTGAACACAACAAGGCATTAAGTGGGATTTATAGCTTCGGTTCACGAAATGTAAATTTTACTAAGCCAGACTACATTTTAGCTATTTCAGGGGTGAATCTAAATTAAGTCAATGGATGGTGTTCACTAGAAAATTGATTCTGCTATAATTTTATACAAGAATTTAAAGGCTGTCAGTATATTTTATTTTCCACCTTTCTTGTAAATTATTTGCTTTAACTTTCATGATTTTGTCGAATAGCTAATAAAAAATAAATTCTTCTCGAAATACATATTAAATCAATTTTTTTCATATTATTTTCAAAGAAAGGACGTGATATAGAAGTAAAAATTGTTTCCCTTATTATGCAAAAACAGAAAAAAATATGTATTCAAAGCTCATTTAAAAATGTGTAAAATTCATAATTTATACAGCAATTTAAAATCCTATCTTTTTCTCAATAAATGCTATTTTAATGTCTAACTATACCCAGAATATTTTTAAAAAAAATACATCTTTTGTGTGTTGTTATAAACATCCAAAAATCAATGGATTACGATATAGGAGTTTAAAATTAATGTCTAATTTTAGCATTGGTAATCAATACCAGAGATTTTGAGGGCTTGGAAATTAAAAATTACCTTATATAAACATTAATAAACTTTACAATGAAGATTATTTCCGTAGTTTGTAAATCTCTGCTGACAAAATTTCAGTGGCGTAAAAGAAGAAAATAACATTTTGATAAATGAGATAGTTGTTAGATAAACTTTGGAGACAAGTAATTCACATCGAATAAAGATAAGTTATCTCCAGGGAAATGAAATAAAAATTTAGTTGCATTAATTGCGTAACTTATAATTAAGATGCTATAATATAAATAATATCTGACAAAATGCTCATGTCAAAAAACTGTTGGGCATACTGGAATAAAAATGTCAATTTAAAAAAAATTACAAACCGAAAACAAGTATAAATGAAATTGCTTCATTAATAATTAACTATATCAAAATAGATGGTAACAGAAGGATAAGAATAAATTTAAAAAAAATCAATACGAGTGGGTATAGAAAAAAATAGCACCTAAACAGAAAGGATGAAAGCTAAAATTTTCAATGCAAACTTTTTGAAACCGGATGTATTATTGTTCATTTATTTTATTTCTCGTTGCTTAACAAACCGCACTGCAATACGCTGAAATGATATAAAAATAATTTAAATAAATTCAGACCGCATAATTTGAATTTCGATAATACTGCACCGCATATGTAAAGATATCAAAATTATACTATCGACGATATTCAATGGGAGGTCTCTACCTTTAATATTATCTACATTAAATACTTTTCCGTAATATTTTCATTCATTAGAACAGACAAGGAATAAATAAAGTAATAATCATTTGTACTTAGAGTGAGGCATAGTCTTTAGATGCAAAAAAGTTTAAATACTAAAATGTAACAGGAAAGAAAGAAATGATAAACCCGGCCTGAAGGCTTATTCGAGGGTCTCCCTCACCCAGGAATTCAAACCAGAATATTAAGAGGTGTCCGAGTCTCTTTTAAAATATTAACTTCTCGTGAGCCGAAAAATACCAAAAAAAGGATTTGCGAGATAAGAATTAGTATCATAAAATTCAAGACAATAAATTACACAACAATATTAATCAAAATATTATTTCAAAATTAAAATATACGCAAGATTACAGCAAAATTGAATCAAACCAAATTACAATGAAGCCCATTAAAGCATAAAAACAAACTAGGATAGATTCAAACTAAAATAAAAGCATAAAAGCAAAGAATTTACCAGTTGAAAGTAAAAACTTCAAGAACTTTTATGAAGAAAATAAACATTTATGTGGAACCATAATAAACTGAATTTAACAGCGTTTAAAGTTGTACGCCTAAAAAAGTGCCTCGCATCATACGAAATATATTGAACGATCTTACCTAAAAGTTCAAAAAGCCAAAAGGAATAAACATACGTTTAGTTCTGAAAAAATAGAAAATAAGAATATGTGCTAGGAAATAGAAATCCAGTATGTATAGATCAATATTGCAAAAGTTTTGGGGAAAATAACTTTCAAAGTCAAGTTTTTTAATAAGATCGTTTGTTGTTTCAATAATTAAAATTTTGCTATTACAAATTTTTTAATTATTTTACACTATGTGAAAATCAGTTTCTTAGTTGATAGTTTTTAGATGATAATATTAACTTTTCAATTATTTATCCCAGTTACAAAAATTTTGCATAAAAGACTTTCCTAATACTACACAGCATTTGAAAGAAAAATTTGAATTTGCAGCATGAATATTTTCAGTAGCGAATGTGAAGCATGAAGTAGCTAAGTCGTACTCTTGGCCTTAATTGGCGCAACTGACAAAACAAGGGATACTAATTTAGGTTTAAATCGCAGACAAATTTCTGTCAGGGGGCCTGTAAAGGCCCATAAGTAAAAAAACTACAACAGACTAGATAAAAAGTATAGATCTTGTAAGTTTTCGGTATATATAGAGAGATAACCTAAAATACAGGGTGAGTGCAAATAATGGACAAGATTTTTAAAAATAATTTTTTCGAAACTACTGCACATATTAAAATACACTGAAGTGACAAAAGTCATGGGATAGCAATATGCAAATATACAGATGGCAGTAATATCGCAGCGAAAAAGTATAAATGCGCAGTTCGTTTCACAGAGCTTTCATTTGTGTTCAAGTTATTCATGTGAACAGGTTTTTCGTGATTTATGGCGGCACGACGAGAATTAACAGACTTTGAATGTGGAATGTTAGTTGGAGCTTGACGCATGGGTCATCGTTAGTGAATTCAACATTCCGAGATCTACAGTATCAAGAGTTTGCCGAGAGTATGAAATTTCAGGCATCACATCCCATCATGGACAGCGCAGTGGGCGACCACTTGCACTTAACGACCGAGACCGCCGACGTCTGTGTAGAATGGTCAATGTTAATAGACACGCAACACTTCGTCAAATAACTACAGGAATCAATGTGGGACATACGAGGGACGTGTCCGATAAGACTGTGCGGCGAGATTTGTCTTCCTTGGGCTATGACAGCCGAAGACCGACTCGAGTGCCTTTACTGACAGCACGACATCGCCTGCAGCGACTCTCCTGGTCTCGTGAGCATATCAACTGGTCCCTAGACCAGTGGAAAACCGTGGCGTTGTCAAATGAGTCACGATTTCAGTTGTTACGAGCTGATGGTAGAGTTCGAGTGTGACGCACACCCCACGAAGCCACGGACCCAAACTGTCAGCAAGGCACTGTTCAAGCTGATGGTGGCTGCATAATCATGTGGGCTGTTTTTACATGGCATGGACTCTGTCCTTTGGTGCAACTGAACCGATCATTGACTGGAAATGGTTATGTTCAGCTGCTTGCAGATCACTTGTAGCCATTCATGGACTTCACGTACCCACACAACGATGTGATTGTTATGGATGACAATGCGCCATGTCACCGGGCCAGAACTGTTTGCGATTGGTTTGAAGAACATTCCGGACAATTCCAGAGCATGATCTGGCCACTTAGATCGCCCGATATGAATCCTATCGAGCATTTATGGGACATCATCGAAAGGTTCATTCGTGCCCAAACTCCTGCACCATCCACACTTTCATAATTATGGACGTCTATACAGACAGCATGGCTCAATATTCCTGCAGAGGACTTCCAACGACTTGTGGACTCCATGACACGTCGAGTTGTTGCACTTCGCCGGGGAAAAGAAGGGCCGACACGATATTAACAGTCATCCCATGACTTTTATCACTTCAGTGTAAGTGATAATGACTTTAAATAGAAATGTAGCGAGTTTTTTTCGGTTACAATTGTTGAATGTGTGACATTTTTTTTATCCACCATACGCCCAATATATAATCCTATTCACTCCAAACATTTTGGAGCATTTTGTTTTTGATTTTATCTTTGATATAACCTTACAAAAAGAAATCATTGAGACAAGGCATTGTTTATGTACCAGCAATGCCGAAAATACTGCCAAAACTTAAACAACATATTTGTGCAGTATTCAGAACCATTGGCAAAGTAATGTTAAAAATGTTTTGAATGTACTAGATTACAGATTACCGTGTAACAAGAGAGTCAAATATCGAACATTTGCACCTGTAAAAATAATTGGAGTTTTATCTTTAAATTCTTGTATTATTTATTGTAATATTGCAGTAGTTTTAAAAATATGATTTAAAAAAATCTGATCAATCATTTGTACTTACACTTTTTACTTATTTATATAATTTAAATTTTTATTTTATTCTGAAGTATATGCCAATATTTAGAAATTTTTATTGCGGCATAATTAGAATAGATAGCTTATATATCATAATATAAAAATGCCGTATTTTTTTATTAATTTTGGAAGGGCTGCTTGTGATATGGATAGCTTCAAACTTCTCATACAATTCCTTCCTTCTCAATTTGTTTGATACATAGCATAAAAGCACACAACTAAATTCATTAGACTACACAGCTTCATTAAATGAGATCTAAATTTAATTGGGAATTGAACATACAAACATTGATATATAAGCATTTATATTGGCGTATAAACTTCTGTCTGCTGTAAATGAGTATATCAGTTTTAAGAAGAATTAGTCGGACGACATCACCACATTCCATCTACATTTATGTTTCTAAAAAAGCAAGTAACTAAATTCAATAAATTGCACTGATTTATTCAATGAATTATAAATTTAATCTGGAATTGAGGCCAAAGGATGTGGTCTCTTCTTTTAAAGAGAAGAGAAGGGAAGGGATTGGCTGATGTCCTTCGTAAAGTTTGTATATTTGTTTTTTCATTTTTTTGTTTGTTTAATATTTACTCTTCAAGCGTCGTTTGGTGATGAAAGGTAATTAACTTCCTCGACAAAAATGAATGAAAATTAAATTCTTACACTGGCTAACTTTGCAGATAAAAGCCTTTTTTTTCTCTCCTCGATTTCGATTAACTTTAATCATTTTTTCATTATTCCAAAGACTTGAGCGGGATAGATTAGTAGAATATTAAAAGGGTATTAAGAATTAATGCTTTATACATCATGCCTTATCTTTGACGAACATGTACGAAAAGGGGAAATTTAGATAGTCGTAATTCACACACGAGCACTGTTCTTACTGCACAATTTGTATCATTCTATAAGATTTAGATTCATTAATAGCCTTTTTCCTGTTATCTAAATTAGTTTGTTTACTTATGATTCTTGAACTGTAAATATGATTTTTAGGAGGAAACTGTTATCTTCGTTTGAGAATAAAAAAATAACTTTTCTAGTTTTAATTTAGAAAATACTCCAGAATCTTTTTTTTTCATGAGAGAGAATAGGAATTTAAACTGAATGCTTCATTAGATGAAATTTCTGAGCAATAGAACTACAGAAACACAATTTAGCTAAATACTGATAAGAGAAAAATATGTATTTATTCGTCAAAAGTCATACATTTTAATATAGATACTTTAAATCCAGTCGAAGGTGCCTTTAAATAAAGTATATATAAAATAATTAGAGTATTCTTAGTTGAAAATCCGAACGCACTACGGCTAAAAAGTATTGAGTCAATTTCAAAAGAGCTATCTTTTCTTAAAACTATATGTATAATACAGTCCGTCTTTTACAATTATAGTATACATTTTATAACTCGTAATTTTAAAAAAGTAAAACTCTGTTCTTTTATATAATAAGAATCTGTAATATTCTCCCACGTTGAATTAATTTACTTGTAAAAGTGAGATATTGAATATCCATTTAGTATTCAGTATTCTGTGTCGGTTTTCGCAACAAAGTAAGTGAATTAATGATGAATTTTATGATTTTGCTTATTAAAATTAAGGACCTAGAATATTCGAGAATCTCGATGACAGTTCCATTAAAATTTGAGCTTTAGCTTTTGTTTAAGAAAATCCGATGTCTGGTCATGGAACAATAAAAGCTTTCGAGATACATTAATAGCCAGTCAAGATGAAGGAGTGAATTTTATCTCTAGCAAAATCCCCTTGAGTGTTTTTTGTTTTTTATTGATATTTTGTTACTCGTGTGCCGCAATTTTCTGCAAGTTCTCTTTTGTGTGCGCTTCATCTATATCTGCAATTTGTGTTTAGTATATTCTTTTCGAAAAAAAACTTCGTTATACGTCATTAAGCCTGTTGGATTTTAATGCCTTTGAAATTTTCCATTATTATATTTTTAAACAAGGAATTAATCCACTTTCTTAGTATATAACGTTTAACGTAAGAAGATCAGGAACTTGGAATTCATAAAATGAAATAGACAGTCTTTCCATGTTTAAAAAACACAAATCTAAATTCAAATGGTGCTGAAAATAAGGCGATTTACTCTAAAATACTTATAAAGTAACATTTTCCTACACATTAGTGAAATTGTAACTATGTAAAAAGGCAATTAAATTAAATTAAAATCTATGCTCCTCATATTAAATGTAAGTTTGCTGTAAAGGACAGTGATTGTTCATATATGTTGATGATAAATATATTGATACTCTTTTTATATGTTTATGATTCTTTATATAGGTTCATCTTTCCACAAATAGTATAAAAACTAATTTGAGATCACAATTGGAGTATCATTTGAAAATAATTTGAAAAAAGAATTTTTGTTTATGAGTAAAGCATAGAAGAAAATTAATTTCTTTCCTGAAAAAATATGAACGCTAGAAAATATTTAGGAAATAGATGAAAATTCATAAAACATTCAGATAAAATCCAACTATTTATGGTATAGAAGTTGAAAAATAGAATGCAAAATCATTATATATGCTTGCATTGGTGAATTAAAAATAGTAATGAAATATATGAGTTTAAACATTTCTGGTAAACTAAATAAACTCCAAAAATTTCCAAATTTCAATTATTTAACCTTTTATGTTAATTAGTTCATTGTTTCTGATATATGCTACAAGATAAAAATAAAACAATATGTTGGAAATGCTGGCAGAAATAAATAATTTCTCATCATATGAATTACAATGCAAATGGTAAACCTTTAATTAATTTAATATTATCATGAATTTAGTTTGAATCGTACTTAACAAACATAAATATGATCACAGATTGCACAAAAATTATTTAAAAAATTTACTGAGTTAGCAAAAATCCAGTATTCAAAAGTTTCAGTAAGAAAATTAGTATTTTTAATAGTGTTTCAAAAATTTTGGATAGGGTAGCAATCAATTTTGTACTATGATTAATTCCAAAGTTGGCATAAAAAATGCGTACATTTTATTAAATTATTTCATTTATTATTGAATAATTTAATTGAATTAAAATTAGTTATTTAATTGATCCAAGTGCGTCCTTCTCATCTTTCGAAATATAAGTGTTAATTTTTTGTTGTTCCGAATCTTATCGTCTATCCTGTAGATTAAAAAGAAAGAGAGACATGCAAGCTATATTTTATTTGTATAGAGATTCACAAATGTTGTATTGTGATTTACGGCACTTTATAAATCCGCTGACAGTTATCTGTTAACGATTTAAGCTGAGTGAACGCCTCTTATTTTTTCAGTTGCTCAACTAGGGACAAGAGTACGACTTCGCTATTAACGCGTCACAACAGGGCAGACTTCTTTCATGCATTTCGTTTCCTCGTCCATAGATCGAAATTTAGACCTGGATCAAAGAACGATCACTTCTGAACCAGTACCCCCTATGGCCTTTCTCTCGACATGGAGGACTTTGGGCTCACGACAGATTTATAAGCGTACTAGTTATTACCTTCACGGAGAATCTTCAGCCAGTAGAATTCGAACTCACAACCTAAGGGATGCGAGTCCAACACTCTTCCAATCAGGCTATCTCGACCTTGATTTACAGATAAAAATGCAATAAATGTTAGTTATATTGTGGTGATATAAAATCTGACTCAAAATTTTTAAAAATGGCAATTAGTTTTCATTTGTCTCTCTTTTATTGCCCGAAATGGTGATAGAGACAATTATTGTTTCAGTAGAAAATCTTTTTTGATCTGGTAATAGTAATTGAGATACCGGATCTATCATTGTTCATGATAGTATTACTTCATGATCTCATGAAAGTTTGACTTTGAAGTATTATTTTTGTTTTGGTTTTTAAATACTTATTCCAAAAGAATAGTTATTTTTTTCTCAGAAGTTTTAAGGTATAGTCATTTTTTTTTCTCTTATTTGTAGATGAATGCATGAAAAAAAGAAAGCAAAACTGTAATATGTCAAAATTCTACTGGAAAATTATAATGGAAATTTGGAAAAATGCATGATTTGTATTTAGAATTATAAGATTTTGTTATCAAAATCCTACAAAAGACAAAATTCTAAATGTTGGTAGATTTTATTGGTATATTATTTTACAGAAAAAATGTATAAAATGTAGCAGTTTTACCTGAATCTTTTTGTAAATTATCTTTAAGGAAGTATTATAGAGTTATAAAATAGTATTTAACTACAAAATAAAAGAAGTCGTAGTTCAAATTTAAAAATAATAATAAATGCCCTCTAAAAAATAAAATTCAGTAAATGAAATATACTTAAAAAATGACGGCATTTGATCTTCAAATATTGTTTAGGTTCATTTTCACAGTTAAATCCATAAAGACAAAAATATAGATATTAATGCTGTGCAAGCTAAGTAATTATTCAATTGCATTTCAAGCTAATTTTTATCTGCCAAATTTATTTTTGACGACTAAAACGTTTTATATTACTTTAAAAGCTTTTTCAGTTGAATGACTTTTATCAAAGTACTTTTTAATTGTATTTTTTTACTAAGTTAAATATGTAATGATGAAGAATATTATTTTAAAAATAAGGCATGTTACACGATAAATTTGTGCTAATATGTTTGAAATTGAACAATAATCGTAACTTTAGATTGAACATACGAGGAAAAAATCAGTATTTTTTAATAACAATGTAAATTTTAACACTTTGTATAATCTGTTTCTTTATGTTAAAATACCAAGCAATGCTGTTAAAGTTAAAGCCTATTTAAAGAATGAATTAAAATTCCTATCTGTGGTTTATTATATATTTGAAGAGAATCCTTCAAAAGATAAGAAATTAATCATCAGGCTATGGTATTAAATAAAAGCATTCAGAAATCGGTAAGCAAAAAATTCTTTTCGTAACAATTTGGTTGCAGGCACTTAATAGGTTGTTGTGTTTCTTTATACTAAACAAAAATATTTATTAGTTCCTTCTAAAAACACCTTAGATTGGCTACTTGCATCTTTCTTCTCCTTATATAGAATTTGAAATGATTACGCTGATTAATAAGAGCAACGAAAAAATTTGAGACCATGGACTGGGTAAAGTACATTGGACTAAGCATAATTTGTTGTAAGACAGCATTCATAACAAGACGAAGATGAAAATGAAATCTACCATTGCAAATTTCAAGTTTTCATTTGAGAACATTATTATTTTCAAGTCATTATTTGACTTCATTAATTTAAGTCATTAACCAATTGAAATCGGTACATCTCAATTTTTCTAGCTAGCAAACAAAGTTATGGAGTTCCACTGATTTTGAGATAATAATAAAAAAAAAACCCATCGTTTTTCAGTATTTCGATGCATGCGTAATCTGATAGTCTCGTGATTATTTTCAAACAGGTTTAAGTTGGTTAATGACTTCCATTAATTAAGATAATTCATAAGAATTCAGATGATGAATAACTTGGAAATCAGATTGTAACTTTAATCGGCTATCAGTTGTCAAATGTGACAATATTCATCATTTTCTAATGACCCTAAAAGCAAAAAATGGGCGCCTCAAAAGTGATGAATTGTCAACTTGTTGCCTACACGTTTTGAGGCTTCACAAAACCTCGAACCAAACCAAATCATGTTCTTACATGATAAAAATGATTTTGGGATGCTTTTATTTTTATTTACGTTAGAATGTTCTTCCATAAAAATAGATAAATGTTAGAAAATATAACTTACATCGCAATTGAAAAAAAAAATGTTTTACAGTTTTTTTTGCTTTAAATAATGCTGTATTAAAAATTTCAGATAATAATAAAATTTAAATAATATATATTATCAAGATTATGAAAAACTTTTAATGTTTTCCAGAAATTATAAAAAAAATAAAATGCGGCCTGTAAGACTTAAAAAATGTATTCAATATTCTTGAAAAAGAAAACCAAGCAAAACCTTTCGTTATTTGCTTCCGTTTCTAAATATTATTTTTGGAACTTATGTTCTCGACCATTCAGATAAATCCATTTTCATTACAGGACTTTCCAACGTTCCTAGAACTTGTTTTCTACGAAACTCATTTCTTTCCCACGAAGTTTCTGATTTATTTTCGCAGCATGTTGTGACTGGAACACAATGGTGAGTGGAAAAGCCCTAAATACAATTCATTCTGTGTGATATTCACTATTTTTGAGGGAATTATCCGTTTCTTGACGATAATCCAAATTTATTTGAATAACAAATGAGAATCTAAAAGCAATAACTTATGTTCTGAATAAAAGTTGATTTTATAATAATATATAATAGTAATAAAGATTATCTACATCTTTATTGTAAAAGTTCAGTGTTCCTACATTTATTATGCTATTGTTTGAGCACTTTTCTAAATTAAATTATATTTGTAGTTAATTTGTAAATAAAGATTAATTAGGAAGTCTTATTATTATGCAACACATGATGCAAATTATTGTTTTTGCATAAGAGATGTAAAATGAAATTATAAAAGTCTTTGTAAGATTTAATATTTGACAATACTGTTCTAGCAGTATAGAAACAAATAATTATCAAATTGTGAGGATGGAAATTTTATTATAATAAACTAGTTACACACATATTAATTTATTATAAAAGCTGCTCTTTCTGTATAATGTTAATCAGCGCTTTTATAAAAACTATTTCAGACTTAATATATCAGATAATATTATTAGAAAACAGATTTTTCGAATGATCATTGCCAAATCAACGGGGATAAAAATTATTTGTGAATGCCGAAGAATTAATATTAAAAATCATATTCAATTCATTTCATTCATTCCTTATCGTCAATAGGATTACAGAAGGTATTTGAGCACTTTTAGAACAATTTAGCGAAATATTTTTCAAATAAATCTTTTCAGCAACATTGAGCATAATTATTTGAGATAGAAAATATCATCCGCTTCTTTTAAGTTTATTCTTTCAAAGTGTAGACCGTAAACAGGCTATAGATTGAAAGGTATATTTTCCTCTTTCAGATGAGAAATATTTATATTCCATAATTCAAAAACTTTGTAAAAATCATGGCTTTAAAATTCTCAGTGCAAAATAAGCAACATTACAATTCAAAAAGTGAAAGACTATCAATTATTATTCCTAAACGGGAAGAAAGATTCAAAAAGAATACCTAAAAATATATGTGTATTTTTGTGAACAGTTTTAAAGTAAAATAGCTTTAGAGAGAAAATTAGGTGATATGGACATCAATTTCGAATTCTTTCAATACTTTTGTACGAACAATGAATAAAATAATAAATCAAGATTTACAAAATAAAATAACTTAAAAAATCATAAAGTTCACAATTGTTGTCAAGATGTTAGACTCAATTTAGAATAATTGGAAATTGTATGAAAATTCGTTAACCGAAAATAAACGAAAATACATTGTGGCTCTTTATAAACCATGGACTTACCAAAATAACTGTAAAAAAATCTATCTTCTAAAATGAAACGAAAAAAAATATAAAAAAATACGAATTTTGTCCATTCAGAGCAAAGATCGTTTGTGTAACGATTTTATGTTGCCACAAACTTTTTCTACAGTGGAAATTTAAAAATAATGAGAGTGCAAAAAAAATAATAATAAATCGATTCAACATTCTATCAAGAAAAACATTTGCGCCTGATGTTTACGGATAAAATTCCATTTCTCTATTTCTTGATAAATGTAATCAAGATAAAGCTACATGTTTAAAATCCCCACTACATTTTTTGAAGAAAGCTAGAGTTATTATATAATGTAATGAAGTCTCTAAATCTAAATTAAATCCTAATTAATTTCCCAATTTGTATTTTAATTTAGCCCACATAACTTCAATCTAAAACATTTTCTTTTTTTGTTGATCTAATTCAGCCTTTTTTATTTAATTAAGGCAACAGAAGCTATGAAATTGGTGAAATCGACTAGATACAACATTCCGAATGAAGGAATTAAAATCTATTGATCGGAACACATTCTTTTAAAAGATTCTTATAATTATCTTGCTTAATCAACACATGTAAAGAAATCCCTATAAAAAACCTCACAGTAAATAATCATGTTGATAAAAACTTCATACGTTCTTTTGGCTTTCTTCTGCTCTTGTATCACTTGTGAAAGGATATTAGTACATATTCAGCATATTCCTGAAAAACTACCTGATGATTGGGACTTTCATATGCTGAAAAGAATTTTTTCTTAAGGCAAACCTACCACGATTATTGATTTCGAAAAATAGTGGGGGGGAAATGGAAATCACTACCCCTGGAAAATGTACAATAAACTCTTTTCATGGAATCCTAATGTAGTCTGTAATTAAGAATAAAGACTATCAAAATGAACAATAAAAATTAATCCTTTCATTTTTAGTTTCATGGCCACTAAATCATAAATATTCGTGAACATCATCTGTGCTAAGAAAGTCTTCACGGATATCACAAAATATTTTTAAAAATATATTTTCATAAACATTTTAGAATTTATTGACTTAGCTTGAAAAATTTAAAATACAGTATGAATGGCCATCTAAGTTTATTTCTTTTAAATGCAATGCAAAATTTGAATAAAGCCACAGACATATAATTTTTGAGATATTTATTTCCATGCTTGTTAAAATAAATGCAAATGTTATGATAAAATATAAAAAGGCTTTTTAAGTTCCTAACATTAAATATTTGCCCATTACTGTAATTATTTTCGCAGCCTGTATGGGTAATACTTTAATTTATCATCACTCTAATAAATATTTAAAAAATCATTTAGACAACTATTAAAATTCTAACTTAGCAAATCTTGTTAATGTTATGTTCAACATATATGAGGCAAATTTAATTTCATTTTTCAAGATAGAAAATCATATTTTAGGAAGAAGAGCTGGAATTGAATTGATGCTTTATTATGCATAATAATAGAAAAAGTAATCTCAACCTACAAATATTATTTATATTTACAAACATACACATATGAACAGAGAATGAAAAGTATAGAAAATATTTAACTATTTTAATTGAATCATAATTTGACATCTCATTCCAGTAGACTAATATGATGCATAATACTGCTCAACTTTCTACAAAATTATAAATGTTATTTAATTTCTTATAAATATATTAAATATATAGGAGCTATCGGTTTTTTAAAGATTTCACTGAGACTAGCGACAGAAAATTTCAATTAATGCATTTCTTCTGCAAAACAAAATCATGGTCCATATGCTGCATACAGATTTATATTTTTTTTCTTTCACATACATATTTTTTCATAGTTTTTAATTTTTGTATTTGTTAAATTTAACAAATAAGAAATTAAAAAACACTAGAAATTTAAGGAAATTAAATTTCTTTTAAATTTACTCACTTTCCTGAAATAACGATCGGATCTTTTCTGTGAATGCAGTAAATTTCTTACATTTACTTGCATTATGATAAATAATGCAATTAAAATGCATTATTTATGGAAAAAAATAATTTAGTTTACAATAGAAGATAATCCTTTTTTATTTATTTATAAATATTTTATTACTTGCTTCATTTAAGTTATGAAGTAATATTTTTCGGTTCTTATATTGATGCAAATATACAGACTGGAATAAAAGTGGGTGTGAGGCAAAAGTGTAAAATAATATATTTTATGAAAATAAGTTGGCTGTAAATGCATATGATGGTCAAAATATTTCCGAAACTGAAGAAATGGAAAAATAATAAGACAGTCACATCATTCGAGGTAGTCCGTAACTGCTTAAGGTCCCAGGATCTAATTGAATGGATCTAATCGAGGATGCAAGAGATGGAAGGTTAAGGTTGGAGGTGTAAATGTCAGAAATTGTTACATTACAACAGCGTAATATATATTGTAACGCCTCAATACATGGCAAATATATCCCTATTAGAGTGGAGTTAATTTTAACTCACATAATTTCTATGTATAACAAGGAATCAGAAATCTACATTGTTATTAGACAGCGTTTTATCCATATAATATTGTACGTTCTTGTGCTTTAGTTTTGTAATATTTGTTCCTTCATTCTTTTCGTATAAGGACAACAGTTACTTAAAGCTACGTTCAAATCTAGATGCGCAAAGCTGTTGATGATCAAATTCTGGAGACAACGGTATTTTCAAATAATCGTGCAAATATCCGATCAATTTCTCATGTTTTATCATATTTTAGAGGTAATCAATTTTAAAAACTGGTAGATTTTGTATTACTTCTTTGAAGTAAATTTATTTAAAGATGGTTATCGCCAAATTCGATAGACTTTGAATTTAATAGAAATTATGAACTTGTAGCTCAACTATTATGGAAAATGTAAATTTGTGAACATATCTTCCACTTTGAAATCAAATTATTTTGTCTACCAAATTTTGAATATTAGTTCTGAATTCGTCATCCCAAATGTCTAAAACCTTATGTTAGAAAATGTTTTAAATATATGGTAATGCATCCGATTTCATATTCTTTGAGGAAATAATGTGGGCGTTATTATCATCTCAATAATTCATTGAAACGAAACTGGGATAAGATTCTTTTACATTTTTGATTTTTCTTTCAGGCAAAATTGTGAATGAGTAAATTAAATAATCTTCTTATAAATAAAATACATATTATCTTCTAATTATTGCTTCAAAATATTTAAGTGAAAAGACATTTTAGAAGTGATGATTAAGCAGCTTACTGAAATCTCATGTTAACAATTATTGTTAATTAGCAAAAAAGGCTAAAATCAAAATTTAAAAATTTTATAATAGTCTCTTCATAATGCTATGCACATTATTGACAAATCATTATATATATTATATATACACACAGGGTATTCCGACGACAGCAGCTTTCATTAACTAAGTGAATGAATCTTTCTAGGAATCTCAGAAATTCGTAGATGTTTCTAAGAAATCAACAGGAATTATTTTATGCCAAGGTTTAGAAACGGAAATGAAATATCTGCTTCAATCAGAATGAAATTTGTAAATTTATATATCTACACATATTTCATCCTAATTTAAATTGAGACTATAATCGATTTAGGCTATCAAAGCTACATCAAAACCACTCCCAATAACTTCTTAGAAACGTCTAAGAGTTTCTGAGATTCCTGGAAAGATTAATTCAATTGATCGAGAGAATAAAAGCTGCTTTCTTAGAATGAAATCATCGCTATTAACTGGCTCATTCATACATATACTCTATATTGACAACACAGATGCTAGTGTTTATCTGTGTACTGAATCGATTTCAACATTGCCTTTCAACATAAGAAAAAAATTTAAAAATTTTATACCTTTTCTTCTTATTCAGAAACAAAAATTAATGCTCAATATACATGCAATAAGTATCTAATACATGATATTAAATTTTAACTAAGAAAATAAATGAATACCATTCCTGTTATCTGACTAAGTGCATTGCTAGTTTTGTATCAATGAAGAATATTTCTCCTCTTTCTATGCAAGATCACGCATAATATTTTTGTCGCATGACTTACTGAACTCATATGTAATTTTTTTGTACTCAATAAATCATACAGCAGAATTATCTTTCTCAAACGAAATTTCATAAAACAGATTTTATACAAAATTATATATACCTCCAAATTGGCGTATTTTCGTGTAGATTCAGGGATGGCAAGACAGAAAACTTCGACTGGACATTGGATAGATATGTATGTATACTGTGTAAGGAAAAATTTGAAGAAAAAAACAGTTCTATTTTTATTTATTTAAGGACTTTGTTAATATACAAGATATTTGGGGATCTTATTTTTTTCTAAATCTTAACATAAACGAATAACACTCTCATTACCTGACTAAGTGAATAAATTGCCGCTTCAAAATCAATGACAGTTATTGTTCTTCTAGCCCAGGACTAGGCTAATCCTTTTTAATGCATGGCATATGAATGCAAATATGTTGAGAATATACTTGAATGCGTTATGCCAAATTAGCTTAAATTTGGCGGCAACTAAGCTCACCAGTAATGTTGGTTAAATTTAATTTGATTTGAATTGTTCAGATTTAACTCCATGGTCATAATTCCATTTAACTGTTAAACAATAAAGCCATGGCATTTTAATTGTCTTTAAATGGCTGTTAAGTGCATGTATGAACTTGTATAATGGAGGGAAATCACATCAGATCAATTTTTCATAAAAACATTATCATTTAGAGTCAAAAGTTTCATCTTATTGAAATTTAATTTTTTAAAAATTCAATTTGCTTAGAAATTTAACACAATGTTTCTACCTAAACTTGCATTAATGGAAGAAAATCATGCGTTTAAAATATTTGATGAAGCATTAAAAATTGTTTGAAAATAAGGGAAACAATGTTATTTTTCATTAAAAAAATCAAGGAAAAAGTATTTTAAAAAATAAAACTAAGAAAGATTTTACATTTGTATTATATTTAACATAATAAAGAAAAAAAATTAAGTTTTGAAAGAGGAGTAAAATACCTTTTCGTTTAATAATATTTTCTTACCAGATCGCGAAAAAAATGCAGCAATTCAGTATCATTTTAGTTAAATTAAAAATAACTATAATTTCAAAATATTCGTCCCATGTTGCAAATTTTGGAATTCCAAACTATACATGCCCCAAATTTTGTTGCTGTAAAACAAATTGTTTAACACACAGTTTAATGCTTACATAAAAAAGTATTTATATTTATTATTAGTAGAGAATATTAGTTTAAATTAAGTATAGTTGTGTTCTTTTTTTCAGCTGAAATTCTCTTGGATAGATTTCGATGCTCACTTCTATAAATTTATATCCATTGCTTAGAAGAAAAATGTATTTGATTTCAGGTGATTCCTTTTGAATTTTAGAATAGAAAGCTTTCTAAGTAAGATGAACATAGATGGTGTTTTTAAATTTGCGGTATTGCGGTACAAGATTTAACTCGCAATAAACAGGAAAAAGTTGTACAGCAGGAATTTGGGTTCCAAATTCCTAAATCTAAGGATGCTATACGTAATTCTTTTCGAAAAATTATATTATATATATATATATATATATATATATATATATATATATATATATATATATATATATATATATATATATATATACTGTAAAATGTTCAACATGCATTTGATTGAAAATAAATAACGAAAATTATAAATGCAAATCAAGTATAACGTCCCAACAATATATACACATTATATACAAGCAAAATATTGTAACAGAATATCATAATTCCAGGAATAATAAAAGCCTTTATTGATTCTAACATTCCAATAAATTTAATTACGTAACAACGTCTTATGTTTCATGCTATGTAACATTTGTAATATTGTTTGTCTTCCGAATGAGATGTTATACTAATCTATATTTGCATTTCATTAAGTCTGTGATATACATTTCATTTATTTCACTGAGAGTGGTCGGAACTACAAAGAGCTCCTTATAGCACATCTTAATGTTACACAATAGGCACCATCATCAATTTAAAAATGGTTATGCGTACTGAATAACTCCAGAGATTATAAAGGGGGTATATGATTAATTCCTTTATTTTGTAATTAAGACATGGATATCATCAAAATAATGTTAAAAAATTAGCAAATACTTGAATTGTTTTTGATATTAATGTTGCATTTGCTGAATAAAATGACTCCTTTACAAACTTATTATAGTATTCATATTTTTAAATAAAATATATAAGGGTTATCATTTTTTCTCAAAGCAAACATGTATTTAAAAAAATATTATAAGATTTAAAATATTTATCTTTAAAGATCTATATATATATATATATATAGGTAGGGACCCATGATATATAGAACTAGACAGAGTATTAGTAAGAATTAAACTTTGCTGCTAATAATCTAACAATGCATATTCAGCTTCAGAAAAAGGACCTACTTCTCATTCGATATCAAGTCATGGCAACGATATGACATTTTGGGGATTTAACTTCTAACAGATATGAAATATTTTTTCATTACAAAAAGCTGGTGTTTCTAAAAAAAGTTAATTGCAAAGTCTTGCACAGTTGAAGAGCAAAATTCTAATCTCTTTTCATGATGCAATGTTTGAAGTCGCAGATTCATATTTTGCTCTAAAATCAACTCGTTTAAAGCATGTGTCATACCACTGGTTACAGAATTCCCAGCTCTTTGCTTCTGCCTTATGGATTTCTTGGGTCTATAATCTAAAGCAGATTGAGAAAACTTTTTTCACATGTCTTACAATGGCAACCTTTGCTCTGTATTTTGGATATGTAAAGTTTTTCGAATTTCTTGAACGAGCATTAAATCTGTCTATGATAGACAAGTGAAGATTTATTATGAAGAACAACTAAGACAAATCTTCTGAATGAAAAATTCAAACTTTAAACATTCATGGATCCATAGATACATTATATAGAAATTTATTTATTATCATTCGTTTGAAAGAAACATCTAAATAATCATTTTCTTTTTTGAATCAACCTGTATAAGCTGAACAGACTGCGATATTTCACAGTACATTGGTTTGAGCATTTAATTAGCTATTAATGTAATTTGTTTAGAAATAGAGTTGTTACCATAAAAAAAAAAAGTCGAGATTTTTACAAATTTTTAATACTCGGTCCTTCTTGAGTTCGAAAAACACATTTGTAACATTACATCTGTCTGTTTAGGACTGATAACACTTTGAGAACACCGTCCAATACGCTTTGAGGAAGAAAGATGAAATTTGACATATAGACTTTACTAGGAATTATTAAATTTCTATTAATTTTTTTTTTCAAATTTCATTGAGAGGAAGCATATATGTTCAAAGTAAGTTAACACAATGAAGGTAAAACAAAGCGATATGGATATCATTTGTTACAAATATTTAGCGTTTATTGATTAATCAAATCTTGAACAAATTCGAACAGCAAGAAACTGAACACCTGTTGACCCATAATTTTAAACATGAATTGACCTAAATGTATCAAATTTGAAACGCGATTTTGTGACAGCAATTGTAATTCTGTGCAAAAGTTTTGTTTCAGTCAGTTTTAAAAAATGTCTACAATCCAAATTCGCCTGTTAGCACATATTAAGGGCATATTAGATATTTAGGATAAAAACAATCCCTATGAATCATACGTTAATCACACCAAAGATGTATTTTTTTAACTATGCACCATGCAAAAGTATTTCACGAAAACCGAACGTATTTCATACAGGATTTTTATATAGATTTGGATTTATTTTCAGAAATTCTGTATTTGATATTTTCATTATATTATCAAAATCTCGGTTGCTATAACATACCATTTATATTTTCTTTGAAAAAATTATATTAAGCACACCTTACAATGTTTCTATCTTTCAAATGATCGAAACAGATAAAGTAAAAAAAATTGATTTAAAAACCATTAAATAAGTGCATTTATTTCCTACAAAATCAAAGTCTTTGTGTCCTTATTCTAAACCTTTTGGCTTTCATTGCGCCTTCACAATAAACAGATACAATATGCAAAGAAGGATCCCTTTTTGTTTAAAAATAAGTTAAATGTTCATCTTCTTTCTTCTAGACAGATAACAAGCTTCCATTATCCCTTTTGTCTCTGTTACAACCGTTTTAAATAAATATTGACAATCATTGTGAGAGATGAAGATTCTAGAAGACTTTTGAAAGAATCTCCAACGAATCGTAATTTACTTCTATTTACTTTAACTTGCCTTAATTTGTACTTGTTTCGAGTCGAAATTATTTTTTTATTCCTTCGCTCGCTTTCACAGTCTTTTAATTTCTCCTTCACTTATCATTTGCTGTGCAAAATAACTTAAAGACATGAATCGATTTTAGATTTTGAGCTCGGTGCCTGTCCATTTAGATTCTAATCTTTTAAATAAACTTGGGAAGTAATTCAGCGCGATGACATTCATCGCTTAGCAACTAATGGACGGCATCCGATAAATGCAGTTTCGGTCTAATCCTCTTAAATTAAGCTTCAAATAAACTTTGGAGAGGTGGAAGAATTGCAAAACAGCGGAAAAAAAGAATTGTAGTGTAATTTTGGGATCTTTACGCGAGGCGAAGTCCTGATTTTCTGATGCGATATTTTCATATTCATCGGGAATATAACTGTGCTCCTAATTAGGTAGTCTGCAAATTAATTTTTTTATTTCAAAAATCGGTTTGAATACTCCAAAAATAAATGCAAAATCGATGAAAAAGTCTTGTTTAGTACGGAAATTATTTCAATTTTCATGATGGATTTGCGAATACTTTTAAATTGATATACAGTAATTATCATATTTTAACTGCATTCTTTATCATTTTGATATTGATTTGTTTTCACATGTATATTTGAAATTGTGGAAACTTTAAACCATATAGTTTTAGGTACGTAATGTGATGCAGATTCTTGATGTTCTAATGTAATACATTGACTTCAATCAGAAATTCAGCAAATACCTTATATATTAGAAATTTTAATACTGCGATGTTTTCGTATTCGTCAGAAATATAATGACATGGTTCCTAATTAAGTATCTTGACAGTTAATTTTTTTATTAATTTGCTTTGATTGTTCCAAAAAATAAATGCAAATTTGTCAAGAAATATCTTGTTTTTCGCAGAAAATATTTCAATTTTCAAGATAGATTTGCGAATACTTTGAAAATGATATAAAGTAATTATCGCATTTTAACTACATTTTTCATTGTTTTGATATCGATTTATTTTCACATGTATGTTTGAAATTGAAAGAAATTAATACTTTCAGGATATTAATGCAATCTTAAATCTTGATGTTCTGATGTGTTAGACTGGCATCAATCAGAAATTCAGTTATTAAATTCTTAATTAATCAGTGTAAAAAATTAAACTGCAACATTTTCTTATTCATCAGCAAAATAAAAACTTTGTTCCTAATTAGATAGTTTGAAAATAATCCATTTTTTTTCTTTTTAATTCATTTTGACTATTCTAAAATGAATTCAAAACAGATGAAAAACTCTTATTTGTTGCGGAAATTATTCCACTTTTCATCATAGATTTGGAATACTTTGAAACTGAGATATAATAATTGTCGTTTTTAACTTCAATCTTTATAGTTTTTGTATTGATTTTTTCACATGCATAATTTAGTTAAACATTTAATGTCTTTAGGACTTTTATGCAACCCAAATTCTTAATGCCTAATGTGTGAGATTGGCATCAATTAGAAATTAATAATTATCTTTCGAATTAGGCAGTTTAAAAATTAGACTGCAATACTTTCTTATACATCAGGAATATAATAATTTTCATCCTAATTGAAAATTATTTTTTTTCCTTTCTAAATTCCCTCTGACTATTCTAAAAATAAATGCAAAATCGGTAACAAAAATTATTGTTTGATATGGAAATCATCTCAATTTTTAGAATGGATTTGCGAATACTTTGAAACTGATAAGCCACAATTAACACATATTTAACTACATTCTTTACCGTTTTGAAATGGATTTGTTTTCACATGTATATTTAAAATTATGAAAACTTTAAATTTAAATAATTATATAGTATATAATCTTTATGCAATGCAAGTTTTTGATTATAAGATGTAATAGAATGACATCAATCAAAAATTTAACAATTATCTTCTAAATCAGGCAGTTTAAAATTAAATCATTTTAATAATATAAAAAATGACAAAAATTACGATTTGAAGCGAAAATAACTTCAATTTTCTTAATGAATAATTGAGTATTCAACAATGTAGTTTATAAGTTTAAAATTGATTTTTGTTTTTGTACACATCTCTAATATATGGTAACAAACCTGTTCAGCAAACAGATCGTAAGTTGTGCCTCTGTACTTACATAAATATATATTTTTATACTTTAGAAAAATAGAAAAAAATATATTTTCCATATAATGTATTTCAATTCGAGAATACATTTCCAGAATACCTCAGACAAAAAGCTATCAATTGTAATATTACAAAAACAATTCAATTTAGAATATTTTTTTATGTAGGCTGAGTTGTTAACAAAATAATTAAGGTTAAAAAATTTAATTCTATGGAAAAAATGACATTTTCGCTTCATTTTGCACAAAAACATACCATTATTCAAATAACTGATAACACTATACTGATATGTTCACAGTACTGTTCATTTCAGAATAGTATATGTGTCATTAAAATCTGAAGTCTTTATAAAAGCATATTATAAATATTGAATTCATTTTAATGATACAAAAGTGTTTTTATTGATATCTCTATTTAATTCTTAATTAATCAGAAGATGCTGTTCATAAAGACATGTCTCTTTCAATCTATCAGACACATATTTCAAAAGAAAATTGTCTTATTTCTTATTTTTTAACATATAAATTGCTTTACTTAAATATGTTTCAGATATTTTATTTCTTTAAAACTTCAGAATTACTCAACCAATTTTTTGGTAAATATTTGATTTATTTCATTTTTGTTGATGATGTTAGACAATAGATTGCAATTTTTGCAATTGCAAGAAACTGGATTATAACGTAAAGTTAATTTTATATTCAAAAATACGCCAATATACAATTCAAATTATAGAAAAGCATTCATAGAATAATTAAAAATTAAAGAGGAATGATTACAAATTTAGGTCTGTGATCACAAACTTTACAATCACAGTTCCCACTTAAAGGTATCGGGTGATTAAATTCTTAAGCTTTATTAATCACTTCTATTCAAGAACATTTGAAGATTAAAAAAATAACAAAATGCTAATGTGGATAATATATTCGACCTTTCTGTGAATTTATCAGTAAAATGCAGGGTGAAATTACTAACTGTTTAATCCAGAATTACACAGATGAAATTCTAAATAAAATGATTAGGAAATATTTCATAAACTTTTAAATATAAGAAATAAATATTTCTTTGGAAAATAATTGAAAAATTTCGAAACGCGTTATCTATAATGATGCACCAGTGTCTTCTTTCATTAACAAATGTATTCAGTATGATTTGAGATGAATTTTCAAATATTTGAATTGAGTTTCTTGGAAGTAAAGGAACATTTATAAATATGGAAATAATAAATTCCTTCATTTAAATGAAATGATATAAAATATAAGAATGATTCAAAATATTATGAATGTAATATGCAGAAAATTATACATGTGTATGTGTGTGTGTGTGTATGTAAAGTGTTATAAAAATAATATTTATCTAATAATTTATCTAGTGATAATTTATGAAAATGAATTTGAGCAACTTTGCATAAAAACTCTAAATATTCAAAAAATATAGGTTCTTAAAAATGATATTGAAATTAAAGAAAAGTATTTTTAACATTTTCGAATAATATAGTAAAATGTTAAAAATCCTTATTTAAAATTTAAGAAAGTGGATATAGTGAATCCTTCGTCTTAACATATAAAAGGAATTTTCTTTCTTAATCTTCTTTTAATTTAATATTTTATTTCCTCATTTTTAAAAATAAAATGAAAATAATTACCATCCTCTACAAATTCACTTTTGAAATTAAACTTTATGGGATTAGATCTTCTCAAGTCTGAATTGTCTTTCAGATATGTAATGATTTAAAACAGAATTTGCACATTTATATTGAAATTACAGCAAATATGTTAAATGGATATCTATATGTCTCTCCCAACTGTATGAAAATAAAAGAAGATATTACAATTGCAAAAACGTATATAAATGATAATTGGTAAATAAAATTGTAGACATCTTTTAAATGTGAGACAGAAATTGTCAAAAATGCAAGATTTACGTAGCTTTTGTTCATTTGTTTTCACAAAATCCGTCTATGGATTATTCAATGTATATACATATATATATGTCAAACTCGAACCTAATCATGGAAATAAAAACTTTGAACATGTACTTGAAACTGAACTTATTTTCTTCATTGCATTATCAGCCACAAATTGCGCCTTACTATGTTGTTAGACGTGATTATTCCTCCCAGTTGTGAATGGCTATAACCTTTGAATATTTGTCATTTTTCTTCCTATACTGACAAACCATTCTTATATGTTCAGAAACTACATAGACAGATTGAAGAAGGATGGAAAAGAAGGCATTAATTCATCTAAATAGATGAGAAAATTGATGGCAAAATATTTCCCCTAACGTCAGAGAGTTTAAAATTAGCAACAAGAAAACAATTGATATTAAAAAACCACTGTACAAATAAGTGAATAATTATATTTATGGTAATCGTTATTTATGTAGAAGGAATTAAAAGATATTTAAACTTAGACAATAGTATAATTAGTCTTGGAAAATTTTTCCACAGAATGAAAGTAATTTTATTATGAATTGTCTCTTAATGCCTTAAACGGTTAAATGCATAAAACTTTTATGACCTTATGAAAATCTCCGAGAATAATTTCCCCGCCTTTTACGAAAGCTTAAAGTAAGTCTTAGGGAAAAATCAATATTTCACGATCTTGTTCTATTAAAGGAGAAAAAAGCTTCAAAAAGTATTTGTGGGTAGTAATAGCTTTAAATCATTTTTTACCAAAGCTCAAATAAAATGCATAAGCACCGGATGTAGAAAATAACCTCGTAGAAATACTTTTAACACGTATTAAAAGAAGCTTTTAACTGCTAAACTGATGACTTTCTCGAGAATAAATTAATGTAATGGAATAAAAAGGAAAATAAGCGAGAGCTAATATTTTTGGGGTTAAGTAAAAAATTACTTAGTAGCTCTGGCGAATAGTTTTCAATAGGCAGTTTTATTTTTAAATTTGTACCATGCACTCTCTGGAAATTGAATTGAATTCTGTAAACTCTTAAGCAATTTTTCCAAAGGCATCGAAGAATCTTGAACAAATTTTTCACAAAACTTTTTAAGCGGATTTCAAAAAATTAAATAAAGCACCTTTGAAGTTTCTTCCTCTAGATTTATATAGCAGAATAGTTAAGGATAGGGAACTCACTTTAGATTATCCTTATAAGAATTAACCATTTATTTTGCAAGCATATCAAATTTTAATACATTGACATAGCTACATATTTATACATCATATTTAATCTTCTTTATTTTTATTGCTCTTAAATTTAATTTTTTTAAAACTTTTAATGTTTATTTGTTATATTACATCAAAAATTCGCAAATTAACACTTTCAATGTTACCGTCGTGATATCTCATCTTTCATATACATATAATTACATTTTTTTGTGAACTGTAATTTGTCTGTCGTGCCAGTTAAAGGTCTTAAAGGTATTTTCATATTATATATATATATATATATATATATATATAAAGTTCAATCTATCTAATCTGGCATGAGAGACAGATTTCCAGATACTTCCAATTACAGAAACCTGTAATTCGATGTATCTGAAAGTTGAGATATCTCGTTGGTAGCTTTTAAATAAATGTTAGGTTTTTTAAATTAAAAATATTTGTAAATTAGTTTAAATAGATTTTGCAATAAACAGCTCATGTAGAAAATATATTGATCTGCTTAAAATTTTATAATTAATATAATATTTCTGTAATTTTTATAAAATCAAACATTTGTCTTGTTTTGACCTTTTGAATTTTTTAAAAGAAACTGGATTCTAAAGTAATGTTAATAAAATATTTACTTTGGAAATTATTTGTAAAAAATATAACACTTTTCTACTTAATTATTTTTAATATTAAGAAAAGTGATAAATTTAATACATAAATTTCAGCAGGGAAAATGATTGTTATATCTTTTTTTAAAGCGTAATTTCAAAATATGCAAAAAAATATATTTAATTTTTATATTATAAAGCATTTTATTAAAATCGTGTCTTGAAAATAAAATAATTTTTTTCATTACTAGAAGTTGAGTTCACACGATATTTATTTTCTTGTTTTTTTTTTTCGATGATTAAATTTCTTAAAAATATTTGTCTTCGTAACAATAATAAAAAGAAAATTTTATGTTAAACATACACGCAGTAAAAATATAATGAGAAAAAGTATAAAACTTTGTTTAAGCATATAATTTCCTATATTGCATTTCAATTTTTCTTCAGAATTTTGCCAGTTTTTCAAAAAGCTGAAAAACTAGAATTGCAAGATTTAAGGCAGACATAATAGATTTTCTTTTATTATTAATGTTTTCATCTATGTCATGAAGCGTTTATATTTGCTTTACTTTTTTTGTCGGCATTAATTTCTGGTTTAAAATTCTCATTTTATTTCATCGCAATCGTCATTTGCATAAAAAATGCTCAAGATGCTTTGACTAAGTTTTTAAATATACCATCGATTTTTCAACCTAATGACTTGAAATTTAACATTTAAAACCGAAACATTTAGGAAAAAGAAGTGTTTTTTTTATTACAGCTGTGAGAAGAAAATTTATGTCTAACTATAAACAAAACTACTCTAATTGTGTGTGTGTTTATTTATCATATCCGTAATTACGTTTAATTTTGATAATAAAGATTGCAATTTAATAAATATATTTAAATAACTAAGATATATTAAATAATCTTCCCTTTTAATATAACATATGTTTTTATGAAAACAATTTACAAATGTTATTATTAAAAGTTTTAACTCACCTTTAAAATAAGCTGAACGTTTCCTTTTTTTTTTTTTCCTTTTCAAGGTTATGGTTATTGATACAAATCAATAGGCAATTGATTTATATTCTCAAAAGTCAGGCATAACAAATGATTTTTCGAGTCTTAATATGATACCGAGGTTTGAGAGCTTGTTTTCTCACAATATTTCTTTTCATAAATTGAACATTTTAACAATGTTTCACGCAATGCTTCTTTTCATAAATTTAATATTTTATAACAATGTTTCTCACAATGCTTCTTTTTATAAATAGAACATTTTAAAAATGTTTCCCACAATGATTCTTTTCATAAATAGAACATTTTAATAATGTGATTCTTATTTAATTTTGTTTTTCAATAAATACAAAATAGGAGATTTTGCCTGCTTCAATTGAAAATAAATGGGCTAAAATAACTGAATTTATTAAAAATGTGTTAAAAATTGCACTGTCCTTTAGCATTTTAATTACTGAATTATTTATTTTGATAAAACGCAAGTTTTAGTTGAAAACATATATTTTTTTTAATATTCATAAAATAAGAAATCTTGAGAAAAGTATAATTGCTCTAATTATAGGATAACGAAAGAAAGAAATCTTAATTCAAGAACTTTTTTTTATTTTATACATTCAGCTACTTAAATATATTTTTAATCAAAATTAATTGTGTTTGAAAACATTTCAGACGATTTATAAAGATCCTAAAAAAATATGCTTGTAAAAAATTCAAAAAATAAAAATAATTTTAAAATAATCGAATGAGAGAATCGCGATTAATTGATTTTCAATAACTAGCTTTCCATTGCCTTAGATAAAAAAAATACTTTAAGCATGAAAAAAAAAAGAAAAAAAGAAGTGTTCGTATTAGGGATGCTTACGAAAGAATACTTTTTATCACATGAAATTGAATGTAAAAAGACTCAAGAATTGTTTATCTATTAAATAGGGACATTATTTTTACAGTTGCATTTTCTATTCCTTTCTCCATTATGATGAATATTGAAGAATTCTTTATTGTTCTCTTTTTTAGAATTTTCTTTAAAAAAACTAAGGGACTAGATGGTTATTACCTCGACATTTTCTTCTTCATTAAATGCTTGCCATTGTTTTTTAGACCATTTGAGATAATTTTTGAAAAACCATTATCGTTAAAATATTTCCATTTTAATGTACTATTTCTGAGCAGAAAAATTAGGTTCGTGAATAAATAGACTGCTAATTACTTTGAAACGCTGGGAATTTCCATGAAACATTTGTAACATTTATTTGAAATTGTTACAAAAAAAAAGATTATGGGAAATTTATTTTAAAGCTACAGAGAAATGTTAAAACTAAATACATGAATTGTTTTTACATTAGCTTTAATCTCCATAAGGATTAGATGTAGAATTTAAATTTCTTAATGAAGTATGCTAAAATTATTACACTTGAAGAATTTCATAAATTAATTATTTCTAAAACATAAGTTTAAAAAATTGATGGACAATGGTTAAATAGCTTAATTTTTGACTAAATCAAGAGTTTCTTTGTAGTTTCTGTTTAACATTCCATGCTGAGATAAATTTCTTACTAATAGAGAATATCCCTTAGTAAGTTTAAACTAATTATTGCAGTTAGATTAACCTCAGAAATTTGTTAGAGTTCATTTAATACACTCCGCATTTTGCATTTTATTGTACTCTAGATATTTTTCATTCTTATTTTCCTCGTTTCTATTATACTATAAGTTTTCGTATTTTTTCATTTGTTTATTTCTTTCAAATTAATTGCTGTGCAATTTTTTTAATAAAGTCCACCTATACTTATACCTAACCAGAAAGGGGCGATACCAGCCAGGAGTAGGCCCTGTGTGTTTAGGCCGCAGACAGGTCACTAGCAGGTGTTCACCTGGCCTCCTTCTAACCAACAAACGGCTATCACTGAGATCAAGGCAGAACCGGCTTTCATCAGAAAACACAGCAGATCTCCACTCCGTCCTCCAATGAGCTTTAGCTTGACACCACTCCCGTCGCAAACGGCAGTGGTTTGGAGTCAGTGGAATGCACTGCGCAGGGTGTCTGTCTCGGAGCTGTAATTGAAGTAACCGGTTTGTAACAGTTCGTTGTGTCACTGTGGTGCCAACTGCAGCTCGAATTTCAGCTGCAGACGCAGTACGATTAGCCACAGCCATACGCCGAATACGACGGTCTTCCCTCTCAGTAGTACCACATGGCCGCCCAGAACCTGGTCTTCTTGAGGCAGTACCTTCCCTTGACCACTGCCGCCAATACTCATGCACAGTGGGTAGATTCCTGCCAAGTCTTTTAGCAATATCACGGAAAGAAAACCCACCTTCTCGTAGCCCTATAACACGACCTCGTTCAAACTCAGTGAGCTGTTGACAATGGTTTCTTCGTCTTCTCAGAGGCATCCTTGACTAACATTAACCCACTACGTCAAATCTCAACTGTAAATAACGAACACGAACCTTACAGCGCTTATTTAAAGCCAACCTCATTTGCATGTTCATAGTGTCGCTACTAGCGCCACACTTGCGCGCGTAGCTCAAAATTTGAATCTACGTCATATTTCAGATGTATAAACACGCCTACCAATTTCGTTTATCTAGCACAGCTCCTTCCTAGTGTTGGGATTTTTTTCCCATAGTGTATATTAGATTTTGTGTAACATCAATATTTCTTCAGTTTCAGAACGTTTAGCACATACATGAAAAAATAGATACTTTTGCAACTTAATTATTTATTATCGTATCTTCACAAAACTGATGTGAATAGAAATGTCTCAAGAAGACAGATTTGTTAGGCATTGATAAAATATGCTAACAAAATTAAATAAATGATATTTCAGAATTTTTCCATAATGTCTACCATTTTTTTTCTCTCCATTCGATTGTTCTTAATGAAAAGAGCCACAAAAAAGTTTTTTACAAACTTTTGATGAACTTTCCAGTAGTTACAAGGTTTCGAAAAATGATTCACAATTATGATTCAAATAAATGAAAAACTTTTGGTGATATCAGAAATTATAATATATACTTCAAAATTTTGCTTTATTAAAGACTAAACCAATTATATTTTACTACAGAAATAGATGAAATAAATTTTCAAATATGAAAAAAAAGTAAAAACCTCTCTGATAAAAAAACAAAAATGATTTGAAATATAACAAAAAAAAATCCATGAAAACCCACCAGAAATTGAAATCCTATAATTTATTTGTATACCTGAAATTATTTTTGAAATATTTCAAAACTCATCCTCAGTAAAATTCCCTTTATTGATTGGAAATTCCTTTATACCCCTATTTATTGAAGGACTGTTTATAATCTCGATCTGTTTTTATCGATTTAATAATCATGATATACGAGTTTTAAACACAATTATAAATTTGTCATGAGAGAATTTGTAGATCAGATGATTTGTAAGCAAAATTAAATTTCATTTCTTAACAAAAATAAATATATTTAATCATAAGTTATATAATATATTTAATAAGTTATTAATAACAAAAATTATTAATATCCTGCATATATTACGCGGGATATTAAGAAATTTTTTATAAGAAAAAGTATTTAAACTGTTTGATTGTGGTATTAAATGAATTAATTTTATTTTATTACCTTTGTTTCTAACATTTTATGATAAATGACTAGATATAAGCAAGTAATGTACATTTCTGAGTTTTTTAAATTTTTAAATTTTTTCTTTTAAAATAAAATTTAAGCATCAAAACTAAGCAATTCATATTAAATATTTGAAATTAGACAAAGATTTCAATTAAAGGCTATAAAAACTGCTCTGTTTGCAAAGGACAATAAAATATAATTAAAATTTCTTGCTCTTCTGAAAGAAATTTTTTTAGTGGAAAATTAAAAATAATGCTAACTTACATTTATTTGAGGTATTGATATATAAATAACAGAAGTGACGTCTATCAAAAGCAATATTGAAAAAATCAGTTTGATTATTTTCGTCTCTTGTTATTCGTATGTGTATTTGAAATATTGCCACTTTTATATTCTTCCAGGGACTTATTAAGTCGCCTATTCTAATCGAATCTCTGATTTTGTATGACCAAAAACTGTTCTTTTTGTTTTATGCTAATTTGAATGTGTGTGATTGGCAGCAGCAACACTAATCTCATCCTTTTTGGGATAAAAAAAAATCATTTGCTCTCTTTATCTAACCTAATTGAATGAAGATAGTTAAAATGAATTTATAAAGTACTTAAATTATGTATTCTTAGTACAAAGGCATATTTAGAAGTTTCAATGATGTATTCACATTTAATACAATTGCATTCTCACGCTTCTTTCTATGATTTTACGTTTCTTAATATCAGAATGTAAAGTGCAATATCACAAACATAATTGGAAAATTAACGGTTCTTTTATTTATTACTACCATATCTGTATGCATATTGTATTAGCGTTACAGATATTATTACTGAAACTACACAAAATGACACTTGGTGTTTAAGTTAAAAAAATCATTTGGACATTAATTGAGTGAGCTGTAAATTTAAAACATGGCTACAGTTTTCGTGTCTAAATTTTTTACTTTATCTGATATATCTAGATCGTTAAATCTTTGAGCAATATCTTCTGAATATTCAAGAATACGCAGGCAATTATTTCATAGGTGCTGGATTTTATGTAGTTCTATATGTCTGATGTCAAAAGCCTTTACTATATATTATTCATCTTTTCATTCTGGACGCTGTCTGGGCATTTTTAGAGACAGCGTTTTAGGCATTCAGTCTCATGCAATACCTTTCCTAATGCTGTATTAGTTGAGAAGATACAATGGTACCATATACGAAATTGTTCAGGTGAACCTAGCTTTAAATAAGTGTGTGTGTAGTTACTTCCAGGTAGTCTCAAACACGAAGTTTTTGTAAATTTATAGCGTAAAATTTTTCAGTATAGTGATTTGTCTTAAATACTTCGCATACGAGAAAATAAAAAAATTCATTCCAAGGATATTAAAGAAAATAAATATTGATTCCAAAGTGGAATTGCTTCATCATCATACATATTGCCTGTATAGTTTTCAGGTGTAGAAGAAACTTGTAATGCATTTATTTAAATTTAGCAATTAATTAAGTTAAATTTAGCAATTTACTTAAAATATTTACACATTTCAAAGCAGATTTTGTTTTAATATTTTCAAATTTTTCTTCGAGAATAACATTAAAATGCTTCAATTTTTCAAGTCTTCGAGTAATACGATTAATTTAATTAACTCATTCACTTAAATAAAGAAATTTATTCCATTCACTGCTGGGATACATTAAGATTCACGTTGGGATGAAAAGAAATTTCAGTGCATTACAAAAAAGAATTAAAAACACTTCTTGAATTGAAAAAGCTTAACTTTAGAAAAAATTGTAAGCTGTTTACTTATTACGATTTAACAATCGCTTTACTTTGAAATAATTTATATACCAATAAAGGGTTCATTTATATCATAAAGCAAATAATAATAATTTTATCTTTGTCTTACATTGTTTTGACCATTTCGTGAAAAGATACCATTAATGAATGAAAACACAAGCACGCACATGATATTAACCATCTTACTTTATGGAGAACATTATCAAGGCAATCCACTCCATTCCACAGAGAACACTAAGAAGCAATTAGATCTAATAGAAAGACTTTCTGTGTTTTTGCTTGGTAACAAGTTAGATTACTCAGAGCCTGTAATTTTGTTTTTAGAAGTTTTAGAAAGGAAAGTTACCAACATTTAATTGAACGAATTGTATTGATTTGTTATATGTTTTACTTCCCCAAAATTTTGAATTTTTGAATTTTTTTCAATTTTGCAGAAGAAAATTTAGATAAGGCATATAAAATTTTTACGATAGTTATTTGAAAACCACCTATCAAATAGAACCAAGACATTTTAAAATGAATCTATACAGTGAAAAAAAAGTGTCAAAGCCACTTATAACTAATTTCTTTAAGAAAACATGTTTAGTTATATTATCCCAGCTTTAATACAATAATAGGGCTATTTTAGGACTGGCCTCGAAATTTTGAACCCCAGTCAGATGCTGAATAAGACATCTTATTTAACATCCCTTTTCTTCAAACTTCCACATCACACCAGCCTGAGGACGTTTTGTCCCGTCGGTTTTAATGTGTATCAGACGATTACACGATTGCTATTCGGTGGAATCGGGTCTCAAACCTGAAAAACTTTGGTGAAATGGTGTCTCCGAAGCCGACATACCACCTGGCCACCGTGGCTAAGATATGTTTAAAGACAATGGGACAAAAAATACCGTTTTGAAGTCGCTATTGATGTGAAACTAATACATGTACTATATTTAGTGGACAGTATAATGAGAGTGTCAAGCTACCGTCTTTCAGGGTATTTTTGGAACCGATTCTGTACCCTAAAATGAAAAGGAAAGCTAACTATATAAATATTAAACCTTTGATTATTAAAAACCTCGGAGATTTGAGATTGCCGAATACTAAAACGTATAAGAATTTCTCTTCCCTAGGGGAAATGTTGTTATTTGCTGTGCAATTAATATATAATGTGAGAATATATTTAGTGCTCTGTATTAGTCTTATTCAGTGATTTTACATTTATAAATCATGATGCCTGCATCCTAAATTTTACGTTGTTACAGTACCACAATAAGAAATAAAAACAAACATTTCAATAATCCAGAATGAATTCAAACAGAATGAGATTTTTATATTCTTACAAAAATTCATCTTCTGAAATTAAGCATAATATGGGGAAAATATATCAGCTTTCAGATACAATTTCTTTCAAATCTTGAAAAAGTTTCAATTTTGGGTATGTAAATTTTATTTAATTTTTTGTTTAAATAATATTTAAGTTTATTGTCATAGATAGAAGGAATCGAAATGTAATGTTATTTAAAATTGGAACAAAAGAAGTTGCCGAAGATAAGATATACTTCTAAGCTCTAAATGTAAAAATTTGAAAATACACATATAAAATTATTTTCATGTTTGAATAGCTTAAAAATAGCTATTCGTTTTTGTTATAGAGGAGAAAATAATGGAAATTATCTTCCTTATAATATCCATTTAATGTAGATGCTGAATTTGGGTTCTATTTAAATTTATTTATAGTGTTATGAGCTCAGTTGGCAAAAGAAATGCAAGTACATAATGGTTGCATCTGTAATGAAATAATATATTATTAAAGTTCCAGTTACATCTACATTTTCTTCATTTTTAGATCGGAAGATATTACTAATAAAACTCGAGTTAACCTCTGAATAAGGCATGTTTGCGCTATATTATATGAAGCCTAGAATCTATATTCAGTGGTATATTTGGGGCAGTTGCCTTTAAAATGTATCATCGGTTTGACGCAGGAAAAAACACTTTACACAGCGACATTGCGATTTTCATCAGGGAGATTCTATTAAAATATCCTTTTTATTGTGTTACTTATGATGTCATTATTAATATTCCAATTGCAGGACTTCATACTACATATTCTTTTCATGTAAGTATTTCAAAGCATCTCCAATTGAAAATTGATATTAAATCTGAACAACAAGTAACCAATAATGCAGAAAAAAATCTTTTTGAAAAAAAAAGTTCATATTTACTCCATGCTCATTTTGTGAATTTATATTTGTTTTCAATTGAATTTGAGATCCAACTAATGAATAAAGAAAAAGGGTTTTGTCCATTAATTTATAAGCTAACGCTCTCAGTCTAAAAATTTTAGTTAAGACGGAGCGATAGTTATTTTTACTCATTTAAGATTCGAAATAAAAGAGTAAGAACATTTCTAACCAAGTTTCTGACAATGCGTATCACTCAAAAATTTTAAAATCCAGCTGTTATGGCTTTCATAATTATATTTTAATTTTTAACATGCAAATCATAGTTAAATATTTTTCCAATATATAAAAAACTTAAAAAATTTTAGTGCAATTTTATCAATACACTAAAGATAAAATAAATTATTTATTTTCAACTTTTTATTTATAATACATAACACAAAAATTGCATATCCTTCAAATAAATATTTTCTAAAACACTCAGCATGTTGTGTCAGTTTATGGAAGTAAGAAGAAATTAAAGAAATGTTTGATAATAAAATTCTTAAAACACTGAAATGGTTTTGTCTTAAAGATCATGAAATTACAGAAATATTAGGAAAATATTGAAAAAAATTATGTGCAGTCATAAAAAAATGATCAAAATAGTAAAAATTAAAAAGAACCTTCATGGATTTAATCATTTAAAATATCAAAGAACACATTTTCAATACCTAAAAGAGAATTTGATTTGAATGAATTGTAATCCTCAAATGAATAGTGTCAACCAATAAGTATCTCAAAATTATTTAGGTTATACAGAAAGAAAACTTGCTGGAGAATCAAAAGAGACCAAATTATATAATAGAACCAAACTTTATAATTGAGTTAGGTGCATGGTTTGAGCTGTACTTCAATATAATTGATATCATGCTTTGATATTTATCGTAATTAAATTTTATATTTAGTATCACGCAATCAAAGAAGTTTTCTGCTTATTATAACAACATACCCTACTGATGTTCTTGCTAGAAGGGTAAGCATTAAAGCTATTAAAAATTTAAAAATGGGATGTTGTAAATTCTTTTTTAAAGTTAGAAGTAGAAATATTTCCATTCATAGTCTGCAATGTATTCTTTAATTGTAAAATTAAGTATGGTATAGTGGATAGCTTATCTTTTTTTTCTTTAACATCATCATACGGCTTCATTATGTTACTTCTTGCAGTCTTATAACAAAAATTATATAAAGGACAAATGATAAGAATATATATCTCCTATTTTATATCATATTTTATGCGATAATATCCCCACCTTAAAAATGATAATAAATGAAGAGTCCAGTTTAATTAAGTAAAATGATTATATAACACGGAAATGCATATTCTAATCAAAATTTATAAAACATGAGCTATTTTCTTTAAATCATTAATTTAACTTGATTATTATTTATCAATTTATTTTTCTAAAAGAAATAGCTTTAGACAGAGATACAAATTTTACATCTTCCTCATATTAATTTTCATTATCAAAATTCAATTTGATTTTGATAAAATTATTTTTTCCCAAAACAAATAATTTAATAAGGAAAACCGAATTTATCATTTTTTACTTAAAGCAAGTTAAACAATATTAAAGTATAAGTTAGTTAACTTTAAAAATATAACTAATATCCGATGAAATTATTTTTTGATAAAATCTATACTCTCTAAACTAGTTGGACACTCTCATAAACAAAATATTTAAACATATCAAAAAATAAATTTATGCAGTTACCTTGCTTTTTACCATAATATTTATACATGTATAAATGATTATTGCATTTCTAAGTGATGACGCGTAATTTTTATATCATAACTAATATTAATTGGATTCGATTTTCGAAATTGTTGCTGTTTTCAATAGTATATTTTACGTAATTTGATTATCCATGCATTGTCATTATTTGTAAAAAAATTAACAGTACATATTCGTTTTACACATTTATGTTGAAGAATGTTTGTCTTTATTCCCTATTTCATAAAACTTTGAAATATTTTTAATTTAAACGTGAATGCTCAAATCACTATTTTTCCTATTATATAACATAATGAGTCTGAACTGTGAATGAGTGATTTGAGGTTTGTAATTATTCGAAATTTTCCAATGGAGTTAAAAAGTTATTTTGAATGCATTATTTCCGTTTCTTTAATTGGAATTATTCAATTAATATGTTAATCATGTCTCTTTCAAAATTGTCAGTCTCACAAATTTTAAATTAAATAATGTGATATTTAAATCAATTACATACGTTTGGGCTCTAAAGTAAAAATTTTAATTAGCAAATGAAATGAAGTGTTTAAAAGTGAGAAATACATTTTTTTATTCTGTTGAAAGTGTTTTATTGTGTGTAAATGTTATAAAACTTAATTTTGTTTTGTGCTTTAATCATATGTATATTAGTATATTTTGCTTTCCAAATTAAAAAGAAAAACTTTCCAAAATAATTTAAATTACGAGAATATATATAAATTTATTTACAATTTTGGTATATCGTTTTTCACATTGGCATTCACTGACTTCTATCCCTGCTTTATCCGTTTTTTATATTGTTGTTATAATTCAATGAAATGATTCAATGATTTTCATCTTTTTGTTGCAGATATATTTTGAGAGCTCCATTAGATTTAGTACCAATGACGAATACCTAGCAGTGTTTAGATTCTTCCAATCGAATTCCTTCAATTTGTTGTAGATAGATCATTGATTCATTAGAGAGCACCAATGAAGAATACCTATCAGTGTTTAGATCCCCCAATCGAATTTCTCCAGTTTGTTGAAGTTAAATCACGGAAGACTCATTAGCGTCAGCGATAATGTAGGAATGTTAAGATTACGCCTTCCGAAATGTGTTAGTCCCGGAAATTTATTATAGAATGCCAAATTATGGGAAATAACATTATTACATAGAAATGTGCTTATATAAATCGCAGGAGTTTGTCCATATTCAAATAAGCGCAGAGTTTAAAGAACATACATAGAGGTCATCAAATTCCATAACAGATGGCAACATTTAGCATGACCAAAAGATAATTCTCAATCATATGATTCTTCCTCGCCTATCCTCGATTTACAAAAACACAGTTTTATATAGCAATGGAATGCGTCAAATATTTCAAAGCACTTTTTAAAAAAAAAAGTTTACATTTTTTGGCGCTAGTAATCAGAGCTAAGCTCGATTTTTTTATGAAGGGCAAACTTCAAATATAGATACTATGATCAAGTTAAAACAGGAAAAATTATCGAAATCAGTATTAATCTTCCAAAGCATTTTCACACAAAAAAAATTACCAGCTAAAAAAGTTAAGCGAAGACTGAAGACAATGTGTGCATCGTAAGTAGATTGACACCAAAATTGAGGATAATTTTTGGATTACTTCAACGATTATAATCTGGATACATTAATTAGTAAGACAAAGGATAGGATAAAATAATAATAATAAGATAAATGTTTTTCTTTCTTAAGTTGACTTAAGATACTAATACTATTAATTTTAACTGGAAACAATTTTAAATGTTAGGCGCAATGCAATATTTTTGTTCAATTTCAAGTTAATCATTTCTGTGTTTATAAATATATATACTACAATAGGTAATATTTGCATGAGCGTCGTGCATAGAAGACTTATCTCTCTATTCATTGTCAATTGTTTTTACTAAATTGAGCAATTTGTCTCAAACATCTGGGGCTCATTAAAGGCGCAAAGATAAAAAAGTAATGTTATAAAAAGGATTCATGTGAACATTATTTTAAAGATGATAAGACAAAAATAATTGCAAATTATATGACAAAATGATTTAATTTTTTTATTTTCGTTTTTTAATCCTTTAATTAGTAATTTATAAAATTCTCTATTTTATATTAAAAAAGCACCTTTATTATTTTCCTTATGGCATTGGACAAGCCTAATTTTACGAAGGCAGTAATTCAAGCCAATAGGGTGTGCCTCTAGATTTGTTCAGTAATGCCAACTAGATCCAAGAGTACGAGAAAAGTACCTTTAACTTGCTTATGTGAATGTTGTGCAAAGTTCAGAGACAACAGAAAGTTTGTAAAATTGTGAAATAGAAACGTGTGCGGGTATTAAAACTAAACTAATGGTGTATGTATAATGTCCATTTTTACGGGGATCGAAATAGCAAATATCTAATCCACTGGAAATAAGCATAAGCCACCAGCTGGATTTTTTTTAAATGGTCACATAAATTATATTTTTACTATTTTTCCATTTTCCAACGTACTGTTGGAAATATCACAAAGTCTGAACATTTATACAGACTCATGATTGTATCGATTATCCATTACTTATAATAAAGCTCAATGTGTGAGAGTGAGAGAGTGTGTGAGTGTGTGTTTGTGAGTGTGTGTGTGTGTTTGTGTGTGTGTGTGTGTGTGTTTGTGTGTGTG
>JAPMOQ010018920.1:8381389-8408354 GCA_026543055.1 Argiope trifasciata
ATATATATATATATATATATATATATATATATATATATATATATATCCGTATGTCTGTGTTTAGAAATAAAATCTGTTATATATGGTCTGTTTATTTTTAAAGTGGTATAAGTCATCATTTTTCAACAACTATTCGCTGTGCAATTTCCTTTAATGACCAATTTTAAACTGAACAAAGTTTTGCATTTTTTAATAACAAATTTTATTTATAAATAAAATGTTCACCCTAAATTAGTCACATATGTGGCATTTCATTAAAAAATGGAATTTTCATCACTTTTAAAATAAATTATCCATATCAATAACTACTTGCCAAAGGTAAAGATGATATATTATTATATTGATTGGAAACAAAAAATAGTAAATGATTTGTGAAATTATTTAAAATTTTGGAATTGTATATATACTAATGATAAACATCTTTTAAATAATTATTCAACAAAATGAGAGAGAAACATCTGCATATTGCATTGCATATCAGCAACTAATCAGTGAATAAGAGCATTCATCAGCAACTGATCAACATGTATTCATTTTATATTAGAAATGGTAAATAATATATTTCATTTCGAATAGTTATTCGCCATAAATGTTTATTTTGAATGTTAATGCAATATAAAAGAAACCTCTGAAAGAAAATAGCTTATGTTACGAAATAACAATATCAATTTTGAGGTTATAATAAATCTTACCTATTAAATCCTAACAGTAAATTTATTATATTTTTTTTTCATTTTAAATATATAGGAAATTAAATCTATGTGAAGAATCTCTGAATATTAGAAATTTGTATTTCCTTTAAATCTTCTTTAAAACTGTTTTCTTTAAACTTTACTCCATTACCTCACAATATCTAAAAACAGAAACAACATAATGCGGGATTCTAGGAAAACATTGTTTTCTTCTAAACTGTCTAAGTAAAAGACACCAAAATAAAGTTAATTACATCAAGAAATTCCACATTATCAATATGCTATATATTTACCAGTACAAATTGCGAAAAGTTTCTTATAAATATTAGGCAATGCCTCATGCAATTAGAAAACAGATACCAAAATATTTTATAAAATTTCTTATTCTACAAATATTATGCAGTTAAAAATCCAATATCACAATATTTTTTTATAAAAAAATTCCAATTCAATAAAATTTTGCTAAGACAACAAATAAAAACAAACCTTAAAATGTAGTTGCTTATAAATCTTAAGTTTGAAGAAAAAGAAAATTAAACTTAAGATTTATAAGATACTACCTTTTAACGTTTGCTTTTAATTATTGTCTTAACAAAATTTTATTGAATTGGAAAAGTATGTAAAATCTATTTATATCTTCTTTGAAGATTTAAATAGATTTTACATATTTTTTTATTACAAATTCAGAAATGTATGAGTTGTTTTGCAATTCCAAATGACGTAAAAATTCATTTTAAATAAATATTTTTGGCATCAAACTAATCATGTATTTGCTTTGACAATCTGAGTATCAGAAAAATCTGCAGCAAGAGGAATTTAAGAGAAAAATTTACCAGAGACGAATCGACCTGTCTTCCTCAATGACAAACGTTAAGGATTCAAAGGATGGATCTTTTTTCTCATCTAAATCTTTTATAACCTCGGGAAAAAGGCAGTTTTTCAACATCATCTTTCCAACCGTCGATATCGATTTTATTCGATGCATGCATGTTTAATGAATGCTTTTCATTTTTCATATGATACGTTCTCGAATTTTTTTTCCAGAAAATCAGTTTTTTTCCAACACCCGAGGATCAGAAATGCCATATTAATATTAGAAAGGGCGAAAAATAAACATTGGTCATATTTCTCTAGCTGCATTTCCATCATTGTTGCTCTTTGAGGAAAAGTTAGATATGTGGGTGATCAAGTTGAGCCCTCCAAATGGATTTCTCATAAATGAGATTTCCATATGTTTCCGATGGAAATAGGAATATTTATTTTTCAAATGCAGCGATGACGTGATGTTTTCCGAAATGGAATAAATAATTAAAACATTCACAACACTTGGCTCTGCTTTTATAGACTTGTGAATAGACTTGTGTGTTTTATAGACTTGTGATTGATTTCGAAACAAACAGCGAATAAAAAAATGGCATACTGCATAAAAATTGTGTATTTTTTAACGGTTTGATTAATGAGTATTTAAAACTGTCGTTTATTATGAGAGGAATATTTTTTTTTTTCATATTTAAACTTCTTAAAAAAATTTGCATCTGCAACAAAGTATACATTACGCTTATTTTTAACAATATTTTGTTTTTGTAGTTATTATTACAAGTTTTAATAATCAGGCATCAATCATTTTCCTATCGAATATTAAATACTCTACAGTTATATTAAAAAATAACATGTAAAGCTGTGTAATTGTTAATATATTAATTATAGAAAATTATTAGTAAAATATTTCGTTCATACACTTTAACAAAATCATTTACCTTATTTTGATATGTTGTTGGCATATTAACAGTATTAACAGTTGGCATATTAACAGTTGGTATTTTAACATTTCTAATAAAAGTATTTTTTCTTAAAAACATTCTATTTATAACTAAACTACTGGTCACCCGTTTTATTTTTAATGAATTAGATGATGATCATTTTCTCATTATATTTTTACTGAGGAAGAACTAATAACAATTATATATCAGTTTTTTTTAGAAACATTAATTTGAAAGTACCGCCAAATTTTAAGAGCAATTCTTGATTAAGTTTTATTAATTTGAAGTTTTAAATGCAATAATATTATTATTGACTAGCCGCCTTTGGCGACCAGCTGGTTCGCCATGAGTAAAGCGTTCTAAAATTTTCAATTAAATCACATATTCATTAGCCATGAAGTAATTCCGGGCATTGATTGACCTGAAATTAGTATTTTCTTTAAGATGGTGGACGGAAAGTTCTAAAAGTACACCTTTTCCTAGTAATATTCTTTAATTTTATAAATCCGTCAGTTTTAACCATCGGTTATGCTTCCAAAATATTAAAAAAAATTTCGATGATGTTTCCAAAATATTAAATATGTTTTTTTAAAGAAAGCGAGAAAGGGAAAAAAAGTATTAAATTAATGATGCAGATATTGCAAACGATAACATAAATATGCCATTAAGTCGGGATTTCAATGCATATCCTGTCAAAATGCAATCAAGTTTACCGTAAATGAAGAAGATTTATTGAGTTAATGGTATACATATTGCAAACTATTGTAGAAACCTTTGCTTTGCATTTATTTTTCAAAGAAAATATCACATTTTATATTTCTTTTATTTTATCCAGTCACGTGCTGAAAGTTGCATTTCTGTAGATTTATTTTGCGATGATATTTTTTTTTTATTTGAACTTCCGGCATTCTTTTATTTTATCCAGTCACGTGATAAAAACATGGTTAAAATATTTCTTAAAAAATTCATTAAAAATAGAAGTTTACATTATAAATTAAAAAAACTGATACCATTAGAAAGCTAATTTTTTTATCTTTAAATTGATATAAAAATCATGTTTGTGCAATAATATTTTCGGAAGTTATAGCGGAAAAACGTCGAAATTTCGCTTAAATTTTAATTAATTCAAATTCTAATTAAAAATTCGAAAAAAGGGCTCCGAGGTGCACATTCCGGACCTCCAAGGTATACATGTACCAAATTTGGTAGCTGTAGGTCCAACGGTCTGGCCTGTAGAGCGCCAACACACACACACACACACACGCACACACACACACACACACATTGAGCTTTATTATAAGTATAGATAATGCATTTAACATCATAATGAGTAATATCTAACAAACTTAGCGAATATTTTATTTATTTTTTCGTTGGTGAAAAGATTTTTAAGTAACAAATTTTTGCATCAATAATATAAATTAACATTCATTTATATTTATAGCTATAATTTAATTTAGTTAGAAATTAATCTTTTGTATGACATTTGATTTTTTTTGATTATTTCTTAATATAAAGGCCTTCAAAAATAAAATAAACGAAGTATTAACATTATTAACAAGACACAAAATGCAAATTTATAAGGAAATTCAAAATAACTGACTCATTTTACATATAAAGATATTCAAGAACTTACGCGTTTCATCCTGAAGTTGGTTTATGAAATATATATGTCTAAACTGTAAAATGCATTTCCGCATTATTTGCATGTTAATAACGGGAGTGGGGGGAGAGGACTTTAATTTTCATCCTCTCTCTCTCATCCTTTATAGTGTTACCTTTCTGTTGATATCATATAAGCTAATAAATCTATTACATCACATAAGCTAATAAAATCTTATTATACATTCCCAGTATTATAAAATTGCCCCATCCGCTATAATCTCCTTATATATTAAGCGCAGAAAGATAGTTTCGTAATAGTGAAGTCAAAGTCATAAATTAAGAGTCCTGGCACTTTACTTCTGCAAGTTGTTGTACAATTATTGAACGATATTTTGGTTGTAATTTTCTAATAGAACTATAATAAACTGTACTGGCCCATTTTCAATTGTTAAATTTTAGAAAATGCCCTGCCAAATGAGTTTTCGGACGATAAATAAAAATTAATTCTTCGAAGAGTTTCGCATGATGCACTCACATATATTTGAAATAGAATTAATGCTTTTTTATGTTATGGTTTTATTACCGATTAAGTGTGAAATGTCAACATTTTATAGAAAGTAAGTTTTGGCATTTTTTAAATAAAGGAATTTTATACATTTATAAGTCTATTTAAAATAAAGAATGAAAAGAATGTCAAGATGAAGATTTAATTTAACAAACGACATTTCATAGAAAGAAATATAATTTAAAAAATACTATCAAAAAGATTATTCAAAATACAAGAAAAATAAAAATGGTACAAGTTGAAGTTTATATCTTATTAATGTGGCTGCTCAGATGCCAGAATATGTATATAATATTTTTAATAATATATAACAGAAAATGAATTCTTCAAAGACAACTTTCAAAACATTTGCATGAAGTGTCGCTTGGAAACTGATCACAGTATTTCGATAATTTATTCAATTTTCATATCTCAGAATGTAGATAGTCTTATTGTTAAAGGCCAATGCACACATTCGTTTTTCAGTTTTCTATTGTTTAGTAAAATCTTAGTAGTTTTTTTTTAAAGTTTTACTTCGAAATTAGCCATAAAATATTTTGTAGTCAAGAACTAAAATTTTCATCTTATAGATGTAACATATTTTTAATTTTTTAAGATCTACATTAGTTGAATTGTTTTTAAAAACTACATGTTTAAAATATTTTCAAAGATGAAGTTTGAAAAACAGAAATTATTTTAAAATCATTCTTTCATGTTCTCATGGGCTGTGTTTTTATACTTCTAACATTTTCCAAAGAATAAATCCAAAATCCAAAGCTCACGCTGACTCAATCATCTGACACTTTGGAGTTCTTTTAAGTCCAGCAGGGAATACAAAAACTTGCTGGGGAGACCATAGGACATCTCAATCCCCCTACCTCCATAGAACACCCTTTATTTAAAATCATTGAGAAAAAAATAATCGGAGATTGATCATCTACATAATCTGGTGAAATTGAATGCAAACGAAATAAAGTTTATTATAAAATAAAGACCCGAAAACAAGAAAACTAAAAAAAAAGTCTTAGTTACATTGATTGCGAAAAATAAATAACCGAATACATACTTAACAATGAATATTAATATAAATGTATTCTACTGTATAAATAGTATATTTTCAGATACATGAAGCAATTCAAAGCCAATTTTCAAAGAAATATAAACCAATCTTTAGGATTAAAGCAATGTTTTTTCATACCTTGTTGAAAATTAATTCTTTTTGAGCTTTCAAAATTCGATGTGTTTGTTAAAATGAAACCAAAGAACTTCTTCGATTAAGAAAAATGAAATAAAGCCTGAATCTTCTATCGTTCAATGAAAGAAAAGCCGTATTACTGACTCTCTGTACCGCCCATGGGCATTCAGAAATAAAAACCGAATGATCGGACCGTCGCTACAGCAACACTGACCGGAACTGTGACTAATTCATCACTGGCCATGGTACAACCTTCCTCGTAGGAAGTACGCCCCACCATCGATGGCAGGAGTCAGATCCCCACCTTTATTTGCACCCACAGGATTGGCAAGATCCAAGAACCATTTCGGAAGTATCTCATTCCCATGTCCTCCACAGGGGGCAACGAAAGGAAAGTCATATAACAGACCTCTAACTCTCTCGAGACACACGGATTAACCTCGCAAGACTGAATGACCAGACCACCGCCACAGTAACACTAGCGGGAATTGTGGTTGAGTCCTAATGGATGGTCAGCACCGACCACGGTACAACTCTCCCCATGAGGAGTACGTCCGTTCATCTATGTACGGTTCAATGCCCCCGCCTATTATTTTACCTACCGGTTGGGGAGATCCAGTCACCATTCCGGAAGCATCTCATCTTCATTTCAAGGTGCCCCCGGGTGCAATGAAGGGGAATAATTTTATTTTGTATTAAGTATTATTTCGTAAATAAATTTAATCTATTAAATAGATAATTAACTTATATTCAATTTGTTCTGCAATGCAATATTTCGATATACCCGGTTAACAATTTAAAAACTCGGATATTTGAAATGAATCAACGATTTCTTTCATTCTCAACCTGCTTGTCATGTAACATCATATAGAATGCTTTGGAAATATGGGTAGCATTAATTGGATCGTTCATTGACTAAAATTGTTAAGGTATTTAAAAAATAATGAATTGCAGACATTGTTAGTGACGTAATTATTATTCTTTAAGTTGCATTAACAAGTTGCTGTTATTTCATTGAAGAAAATACAGGTTATATTTTATTTCATTATCATTTTTCTTCGATATATTTTATTTCATTAGACTCTTTACTTTTTCAAAACATTAAACCGAAGATATACGATTTAAAATATTCGGATTTAAGTTTCAAAGATCCGTTACTCATAGCAAGTAGCTATAACTCAAAAATATTATGTAATTGCTTCGTCAATTATGCATAGTACAAATAAACGAACTCTGCAATAGAACACTATAATTTCAGTGTCTGCATATCCTTTATATTGATCTGAAATCTATTTTTGATTACATACATATTTGATTTCATGGTTCGATTTCTCAGAATTTGTAAATCCGAAACAAATAATTTTCCAACACTGCGATATTTAGTCAATATTTTAATATATTCTAATTTGTCTCTAAATGTAAACACAATTATATTTTCACAACTTTCCAAAGTTTTAAGTTTGATTAATCCATTTAATATAATAAATTAATTTTATTTCAAAATAATAAAGTTATTTTTTAATTAAATATTATTTGAAAATTCGTGTGTTCAAAAGAAAATATTGAATTGAAAACAGTAAACAAAATTTCTATATTGATTCCGCCCTAACTATTGAAAATTTTGTAGCATATGAATATATTCAAGCTTTCTAAATCATTAATTTGTAGCTTAATTCAAAAATAAACTCCGTGTATTTAGTCTTCAAAGAAAAGAAAAATTCTTCAAGATGAAAAACTTTAACTGATTTTTATGAATCAATTTTGAGGTAATGTAATTTGTTGAAAAAAAATACTAAAATATACAAATAACATATAGAAAACTTATTAAATATTCTTTGCTCGGAGATATAAAAACGGATTTCTTGATAATCTGAAAAGTTGAAGAGATTATAGTTTGATCTTCTAAATTTTGTTTCTTATAAAATTATAAAATCTAGCCGATAAAAAAGATATGCATAGTATAAAAACTATTACAAATATTTGAATACATATATTTCAAAGATTTTATCCATATTAGAGGCAACAGTTTTTTCTTAATTTTACGAGCGCATTAAATTTTTTCCAAGTTTTTATTTATTTAAAGTAATTTATTTATGTCATTAATTTTTGCAGCTTTGTAATAGATTTATAAATATTTTCAATCTTTATTAGATTCACTGAAAGATACTAAATAGTAACCTACATTCACTAAAATTTTCCCATTCTTATTGTAATTTTATAAATTATATGTATATTCTGGATTTAATAACTAAGCCATGTCTAATTATGTAGCAGTATTAAATTGATAGTTACTGCATATATTTCAAATTAAAAATACAAATAGTATGGATTTTAAGGAAAAAAAGTTAATACGTAAGAATTTCTTTGTAATTTTGAAATAGTAACAAATGTATATTTATTAGAAACTTGCAACATAAGTAATTTAAAAAAAAAAACTACCTTCTATTCAATTTAATATAAAAAAGCATGCAAAAAATAACCGTTATATGGAAACTATTTATATAAAATTTGAATTGAAATAATACGTTTCATCCTCTAATTTAATAATTAATAATTTTGAGATTATTATTTTACTTTTACATAATATCAATCTGTTTTTCGTGATTAATCATCATGCTACTATTTAATAAAGCACAAATCATTATAGTGTGTTTTGCCTCAAGCATTCTGCTCCAAGTTTACAGATCAATTAGATCAAAATCCTTTTTTCTCACAAAACGCACATAATTTGTAGATAAGTTTTAAAGACATTTCAAGATAAATGCATAGTATTTTTTAGCTTCAATTTTTAAAAAATTAAGATTTTATGTTGTATATTAATCCGTTCTTAAATTACTATGGAATTCAACATTAAATGTTGAAGAATGTATTCCTTAAATATTGTTTATTGCAGAAAACTGAAGCAATATATATTGACCCAAAGATTCTGCTCTCAGTTAATAGTTAAGGAAATCAGAAAGGAATTTCCTGCAAAAATAAGCCTAATTTAAAGTTAAAGCATTTCAGGAGAAATACATGATAATTTACTTTTCATTCCGACTTGTTAAAAAATATTTTGCAAAAATTTTGTTTATATACATTAAAAAATTAACAGAATTTCTATTGAATTAAATATTGAAGAATACATTCATTAAATTTAAAATGTGCAATAAATTAAACTTTTTTTGCAGAAAACTCTCAGATATGATTACATTAATGACGACAAAATGTTCATTTCTACACATACACAATTATGCTCATTCACTGAAAAATAATAATTTTGTAAAAGACAAAAATGAAATAGTGTAGTAAAATTTTATAATTAGCTTCTGATTAGATGCAGTTTCAAAGGATTATTCCATTAAATATAAAATGGTATCAAATTTCTGTAAATGGAATTATGAAACTTGGTAAAAGTAGATGGAATAACAAACACTTAATAATAGCAAAATATTTTAAAAACAAATATTTTTAACCTTTGTGTATGCCAACATCATTGGATAATGTTTCTAACTGAGATAAGGTTTGATAAAATAAAAAATAGATTAGAAAAATAATCATTTTAAATCAAAAATATTTCTGGATAATGATCAGTTTTTCTAATAAGAATTCAAATGGAACCAGTTTCATTCTAAAATAATTATTTCTCATTCATGTTATCAATTTATTTCTGCAGGAACTATATGTCGATAAAATATGTGATCATGTTTCTGAAATGTTCGGCAAATATTTAATGAGGTTATTAAGCGACCTTTTTGCTTCTATGACAACTGACTTCCAAGACACAACATCTCATTTTAATGACTTTGAAAACCGCTCAGATATCTGCTTTTAAGTTGAAACTCATTATAATTGCTTTTCAAATTCATTTATTTTGAAACTTTTCACTTTCCATTCATGACACATGCCGAAACATAAACCAATAAAAAACCATAGTAAAAATAAAATTTTATTTTCGTCTCATTTTTAATAGTGGAAATTTCAAATTTTAGAAATTTAATTTGATATTTAATTTAATTTGCTGATGTATGTTAAAGAAATTGAATATGAATATAGATATTTCAAGCTCAATTAATTTTTTCGCAATTTTTGCAAAATTATCGTACACTTTCTTCCAATCTCTAAAAAACGGATGGGAAAAAATGGAGTAGAAACTAATATGGGCTAGTTCAGCATCTTTCGACATTTTGATGATTGGAATTATTTTCGTAATTTTTATGCTAAAATCATTAAAAAAGTAGTATTTCTAGACTAACAATGAGTTTCGATATTTTAATTAATCATTATAATATTTTTTTTATTTAATGTATTTACTTACAACTAATAACTTAGTTATTTCTGTATTAGAAAACTTTTTTTTTCTAATTCCAATGATCAATAAATGTAATTATTTTGAAACAACTTTTTATGATATTGCAGTTTTTTTACTAAGTGCATTTTTAATGAATCGGGAATACTCGTTGAAGGCCACTGCGTTAATTTATTCTTCATTTTATTATTTTTTTAGAAAAAAAATTCTGATGAGTGCTTATTTAATGTTATAATAGAATGTTTAAACTTCTAGGTTATTCAATAAAAATCATGAATATTTGACATTTCCACTGAATTGGAATAATTTCAATTCTAAATTTATTAAAATATTTACTTATTGTTTATTCTATTTATAGTTAGAAAGAAATTAGTTTGTCAGTAAAAGTTATAACTACTAATTTGCATAGTTTAATTATTGTATTTATGTTAAACTTTTAAAATTTTTATTACTCAGTTCTGATGAAATATATGCAATTTTGCTTGATCAAGTTTTAGAAAACAAGTATTCTGTGACTTTAAATAAATTTATAATAATTAAAAATTTTAATTGGAATATTTATTATTATTTATCCTTATTTATAAGGTTTGCAAATACCTCCTTCATTAATAAAAAAGTAGTGGGCTTAGGTGTTAAAATCCTTACAAACATTTAAAAAAATATTTTTCATACATTAGCGCAATAAAATTTTTTTAAATCTTAAATGTATGAAATAATTTAAAAGTTATTTTTTATTTAAAAGATTATAAAGCATGCACACATTTTTGGATGTTTTTGTAATTTTATATACATATTTCAAATAATTTTTATATACAAATTTCCGTTTAAATCCCTAAATGCATATAATCAATTCAGATTCATTATGTCTTTCAATTAGTGTGTAATTTTAAATGTGAATATAGTTATATATTTTCTACATAAAGTTGTGAAGTCAAGATGTCATTTTTTTTCAAAAACAATTCCAATTAATTTATCTCCAAATAGAAGTTTAAAAATTTGAATAAACAAAATTTGATTTAAGTGTTTATATTTATGATTCTTTCAATAACTTTTAATTGAATACTATATTTCATAAATACTATATATATCTGAAAATTATTTCAGAAAAAGTATTCCATTAAAATATAACCATATATACAACTAATTTAAATTCATCATTTGAGTAATCATTTATTTCTCCATTCTTTAAATATCTTTTATTAAAATGCTGGGAGGGAAAATTTTTCTGCCTAAAGTAGAAAACATTGAAATTTCAATTATATAAAAAGATTGCAGTATATCTAGCATTTGCTCGTACATGTTGCCTCCAATTTTGACTTTCTTTTACCCTGAAAAGAAAATTTGCAGTGAGTAAAGAGCGCCTTTCTAGATATTTTAGAGTAGATTTCTACGTATCTAAATATCTTCAGTTTTTAGATATTTTTAATTTGTCCGTATTTCACAATTTATTTCTCAATTTCGTATTTTAAACCTATTATCCCTTTTTATTTCAAAATTCTAGCAACATTTCTATATAATACTGAATAACGAATAAATATATAATTCCCTATTTCATTTCACTCCTAGTTTGATAAATTGTCAAATAATTAGCACACGCTCAGAAGCGCGGATGTTTTATGTACCAAAAGACAGACAATAATTATCACAAAATAGGAAGCAAGACTTCGTGAGCGCGTCGATCATTTTCCGCTTTGTCAAAATGTGTTTTAAGAATAAGTGTATAGTAATATAAAGTTTAGGGTAAATCAATATGTGTAAAATGCAGTAAATAATTTAATTAAATTTTGCATAGAAAATATTCAATTTTCTTAGAATTCCACAGTGTTTATACAGATATAGTTCTGTAAAAAAGTTTTTAATATTTAAATCTTTTTTGCGCACGATTCCATCTCTCACTGAGTTATTTTACATATCATATACTTCATTTTGACAAAAGAATTGGGATTTAATTTTAAGCATTTTTGTTTTGTCACTTTAGTCGAAATAAAATATCAAAAGTTTTAGAAGATTATAGATTTTTTTTGATATTTTAAATATTTCTTTGGTGAACATAAATATTTTTTTGATTAAATTACCCTGAAAAAAATCTTATATGTAAGCAATTTATCGCCACTGAGTTACTACGTCAAAATTTCTCTATACTCTTCCAGCTTTTCTGATAGGTATCCCATGGCGTTGTCTACAAAAAACTTTAAACGTTTAACAGATGCCAACTAATGGAAAGTTTACCAGCTAAAATATTATGATTAAATCTCTTGCAAACCATTTATCTCTGCACATTACTTTCTTATGTAACATGAAATTCAGTATGGAACACATATAAAAGCAATGGCAGGCCCAGCACCATTTGAAACATCTGTTTCGGCAGAATAATGAATAAATAGATCGAAATGCTCCTATTTTAACATAGTCCTTTCTCTTTTTGCCTCAATTTTCTTATGCAGTCTCTTCTCTTTGCTGAATTCAGAACATTATCTGGAATAGGATCATGGAGATATCTGATCAATCATGAATAACGCATTTTTTTTCTTTTAGTTATGAACAAAAATGGTGAACCAAGGCGAGAATCAAATGATGAATAAAATTTGGCATTTCAGCTATAAGCATATATGTAGTAAACTCTTAATGAAAATTCTATACCATAGCATCACATATATATTATACAATATGCGAGATTAAACTATTTTTTCTTTATTTTATAATACTGTTGAACTTTGTAATACTATCATTATCATATTATAATGATATCGCCCAATACTGGGTGGCAATATGCAGAAGTATGTGCTTCCTACGTAGCCTGTTGTACGATATTTTATATCACATTGTTTCATTCAATACTCAACAATGTTATTGCAAATATTATTTAATATCCTCTAATGTAAAATATATGTTCAGTGCTAGGTTTTATGGTTAAGTATTCAAGAAATAGTTTTCAATTGTTGAAATTCTTTTTTTAAAATTTTATTTTGGTTCATTTTTTAAATTAGAATTTAATTTTAACAGGTGTTAGACACGCATAATGTTGATGTTCATCAATCTAAGTTTAATTTTATCTTTAGAAAATTCATTCCTGGTCGTGCAAAAAATATTTATGTCCTTTTATATTAAATAGAATACATAAGTTTTAAATAGTTGAGATAACGGAATATTCCTTTATGGGAGTTGTTAATATCGAACTAATAACGTTTATATTAAGGGTGAAATTCTACTCGGAATACAAAATAAAGCAATACGCATTGTTTAAAGTCACTAATAGATATCCTAGATTACTTTACATATGTAATTAGCGATAGTTCTATCAAATTGACCCATTCAAAATCATATTTAATTGGTTTTCTTTTGTAGTTTCTTCATAATTTTCTAAGCATATAGCATTTTAGAAATTTATTTACAGCAAAACCATATTGCAAGATAAATCAGATTACGAATTGATTGTAAGTGCATTATACAAATTATAAAAGTATGATAAATTATTTACGACTATTTTACATTTTTCTATGTTATGAAATCAAATATTATAATTAATTGTGATCCAATTGTAGTTACAGCTTAATATCGTATCGAAACAATCTTAAATTCGATTTGTACTACTCTAGAGAAATTTTTATCAAAATATGACTAATAAAAATAAAATTAATAACTTTTTATGCTACGTATTCTTTAAACATATATCCTGAAAATATTGCTTAGTACAAAATAAAAATATTCAAAGCGTGATTTTTTCAGAAAATATACGAAAAGAGAATTCTTAACATATTTTATATTCATTGTTAGATTCCGTTATAAAGAAACATCCAGCTTCATCTTTAATTTAAAAAAATAATTGCATGTGTATTTAAGCTTCCAAAGATGTTTTTTCAATTTTGTAACGTCAACAAAGAAATAGAATGGAATGAAAACATATGCGTTTTTGCTTACTACGCTCAGAAAAATTTCATAAAAGGTGATATTAAAGTGTATTTCTAGTTCAATAAATAAGCAAGTAGTAAAGTCTTTGTCTTCTATTTTTCAAAGAAGAAAATGAAAATATGATTCAAATAGAAATAAAGGAATATGCAGCAAATATTCTTTAAATGCAATTTGAAATAAACTTTGAAAATTCGGTCTATATTCACTTTATTTGAATTGCTTCGTATATCTTTTTAACATTTAAACTTTCATTTATGTGGTGAAAAACAAACATTTATTTTATCTCTGAATATAGAACAACTTTAATTCTTTCTTTCTCGCAAATCGCCGTTGAGTTTTAAAAATTCGTAAAATTATAAGAAACTGAAGTTCTTTTATATTTTTGATGCTGTAAAAATAACGTTTTATGAATGCAAAAATTACTTTACGATTATATGCCGAGTATTTGCATATTATCGTAAATGTCACTTTTGTGTACATAAAGGTGTTTTGACAAAATCAAAAATTCGAATAAAATTATATTTCTCAGTTTAGTTCCTGAGTAAGTTTCGGAAAATACCTTAAAATATCTAAATTTCAATAAAAAAAAGCATTTTTGAAAGTCAAAAAATAGAACTTGTAAACAATTTTTAAATAAAATAAAATATCTATAATTTTATTCAGTGTCTATATAAAGTTACAGCTATTAAAATTTTAATAATGATTGTAATAGAGATGATTGAATTTTGAATAAATTATAAATTGTTGAGTTTTCAAAAACAACGATATTCATTTTATTTTCATAATACCTTTTAGACAGAGCATTAAAGTTAAAATTCTTTATACGAACTTCTTTATAAGACTAGAAAATTAAATAAAATTAATTTCAATGTTTGCGTTTGAGCTTAGCAAACAAGAGACAGAAAATTAATATATCTCTTAATTTATGTTAACTTTCTTGAAAGAGAAAACTTTTCTCATTTTGAAATAATCTTTGACTATATCGTTTTTCTTTCAGAAAAGTTTACTCAAAATTTCTACCAAATCTTATAGAATATGCCTCAAGGGTAGGAATTTCATTTCTGGAAGAACATTTAATCTAGACTTCATTATTCAAATCCTATTTTAATAAGAATGATTAACTTGGTTGTACTTTTTAAATTTTGTCCTTTGGCAGATTAAATATTAATTTTATTAGCATGTTGTTTCAAAATTAAGTGGCAGAACATCTTGAGAATTAAAATTTGACTAATTGCAACCATTTGACTTACATTAATCTGTAATAATTTTAAAGTACATAAACATAGGTGGGCGATTGAATATTCTAATTTATAATAAAATTCTATGATACTAGCATTTTTTAACATTTTAAATTTATTAGGTTGTATAATACATTCACAATTTAAAAAAAAAATTCTATTTTAGAATTGTTATTTAAGTTTATGCTTATATATTATAGCTTAATTTTTAGATTTTATGGATTAATTAATTGTCAGAAACATTAATTTACATTAATTTCTTTAATTTTAAAATAATGTTTTCAATCATTACTCTAAAACAGTTTTTACGTTTTTTTTATCATTTGCATACAATATCTTTTTCAACTCATCTATTAATAAAATTTGCATAATAAGCGCAAGTTAAAACATGCACCAAGTTAAAACAAAAACAAATCCTGACTTTCAAATTAATAAAATTGATATTTTAACAATTGTTAATTTTTCGGGCATATTATATTTACAACAATTATTTTCTTTTCAGCTTAATCATTTTTTCAATATAAATTTCATAAAACTTTAAATAAATAATCATTCTCTAATCTTTCATTTTGTAGCGATTTTTTTAATTAAAAATATCTGTGCTTGGAATTAAATAAAATGATAGCATAAAAATAAACAAAGATTTTGTATAATTTTTTAATAATTAAGTTATTTTGAAGATATAATTATTTTAAAACATTCCTCTTCTATTAAAAGAAATTTTAAAGGAGACGAGCAAAAATGGAATCTATAAGAGGAAATATATTAATAAAGGTGATAATTATTGATAAATCTATATGTTAAATATAAAGTTAGGATCTAAAAATCTATTTGTAGTTTCTTTAATATGAAATTCTTTTATTCAAAATACATGCATGTTCAATAAGTAAATACTGATCAATCTAATAAAGACATTGTTATGCATAGAAATTTGGATGTTTAATTGAAGAACCTTAATGTTATTGAAATTAAGTCCGCTGTATTAACTAGGGATTTATTGTACAAACAAGAATTAAGGAGTTAAAATACTTTTTCGTCCTTTTAAGATTAACTTGTTGAATTTGTAAATAAAAAATAAAATTTTAATTCAAATTTCCATTGTTAAAAAGATTATAACTTAAAATATCAAATTCATTTTAATCAGTTTTAGAAAAAAATTGTATTCATGAAAATATTATCATTAATGTTATCACTTGAAATAGTCAGTAAAATTTTAACGTTAAACATAAAATTATTTCTTTATTTTCTATAAAATCTTTTATTACATTATTTTTAATATAGTGTTTGATTATATTTGGAGCAATTAAGTATTTTCTGTAGTCAAAATGGGGATTTAAGATGGTTCATATGAATATTTTTTGTTTTTATTCGGTAAATTTCTGTTTTCATAAATAACATTTGTGGTGTAAAGTGTATGTATGAAGTAAAAACTGAAAAATAAGTGATTGACTATTTTTCAGAATGTTGAATAATAAAAAAAATTCTATTTCTGATATTCTGAAAACTCTCTTTAACTTATGGTCCAAGCACATCCTGTTATTGAATTTTGAATTGAAATTTTATATTATATATATATATAAACAAATTTTTCATGTAAAACATAAAATAACCTCAATTTTTATAAATTTTAAAACTATTATTCTAGCCTAATAGAACAATCAATTGTAAACAAAAAGTTGGATCTGGAATTTAATGAATATTAAAATGATGATTTAGATTTCTGTGATTGGAAAAAATCGTATTAACATTTGAATTGAAAACTGTAGTTTCGTGTTTATATAAATACTTTTTATTTTAAATTCACCAAAATGATTGCGTCGTTTTTTAAATCGTCATCTAAAAAATAGATAGTCGGAAAACCTCGAAGGAAAGATATTGGTTCAGAAAAATTGCTCTTAAATATGAAAATGTGGAAAATATTTAATCTCTTTATTAGATTTAAATTGCAATCATTATTTAAATTATTCATTCTACAGCATTCCATTCTACTTCCTTGCATTCAAAACAACAATTAATTTTCAAAAAGTAGTCCTCATTTTTTTATCCAAATTTTATCATAGAATTTGTTTTTGAAGAAATGAATTGAGCTAACATATATAAATTAAATATAATAAGATTATCTTTTCAACCAAACGAAATCATCTATAGTAATTTATTTCTAAAAAAATATTTGCTTGTTTAGGAACAATTAGTTATCAAACACTTACTAATTATTAGAAGATGAAAAAATAGCAAAATGTAAAATATCAAAGAAATACTAAATATCAAATATTCACAAAGAAACATTTATAGAACTTGAATTTTCAAAGTTTACTTTTTTATCATTTTTATTTCATTTCTTATTGCAAGCTTTATTGTATTTAAAGAGTATCTCAGACATAAAAAAATTCATTTTCTTAAAATTGTTTTAAATATATATCTCAACAAATTCTAATTTCACAGACATTAAATAGCATTAACATAAATCTATTCAATCATTTATAAATTAAAAGTGGTTTTTTGAATGCACCAGGAAAATGCGCTCAAGACTTTTTAAGCACTCTTTTAACTTGGATATTTTGTAAGTCCAAAAAAATTTCTAATACTTCATTAAAATTGTAATATTGTTACAATTTAATTCGATTCACACAGTTATTTAAAAATATAAGAGACATTTTTATGAGGCACTATGTAAATCTTACAAAGCATTTCTAATTTTAAAATGGAAATAGAATTATCTATTTTAGGATTTAAGATTATGTTTATTGTTTGTAACAAACTTGAAAAGAATTGAATTTTTCATTCACTTAGAAACTATTTAAGGATCTTTAATTTGGCATAATAGACTTGAAATTTTTCCAAAATTCTCAGGAGATTCATTTTCTATATTTGATTATTTAAATCCAGAGTTCACATTTCAACTTAGATCTCTGCATTTATCAGACTGCATGGATTCAATTGAAGAAGTGATAACTACACATTTTCATTTACATTATTTTTAAGACCAACGCCCTATAGTTGATGAAGCCTCTGCTCTCTATGATATTCTTATTCAGAATTTTGACATGAAAAGTATAAAAATAGCATTTCCCATGTTATAAAATAATATTTCATATTATAAAAATGATTCATATATAGTTTCATATTAAAAAAGTTATATCCTTAAAAAATGTGCGTGTGAATGTCATAAACTTGCAAGAGAAAAATTATTAACGTTTAAAAAGAAAATAAATACAAATTTTATTACTTACTATTAACTTTGTAGCTCAAAATCAATTGAATACACAAAATAAAATTAATTACTGAAGCAATAAAATGTAACAAGTCATCATATATATATAAAGTGATAAAAGATAAATTTACTTTGAAATTAAATTATTTTATAAATTATATATTTGAGATTTCAGAAATATTACATATTCTTTAGATTCTTTGTTACAATTAAAATTTGTCGAAAACAAAATGAAGATAAAATGTTCAAAACAAGCAATTTTACCATTATAAATTTAAAGAAATGGATCACAGTCCACTTGTTTTGATCAAATTATTTATGTAACGCACCAATAACTTAAAAATATTATTTTGATGATAAAATAAAAATTATGCGTAGCGTTTAATATTTACTGATAAAAAGACAAAAAAAAATTATTTACTTACCAGTTAGATGGATATAAATGAGTACGAATGGGCAAAGGATATAAAGTTTCATCTTTTTAAAGATGTTGCTATTTCTTCCTTAACTTTTAATAAACATTCACACAGCTTGCGAACGATAACATATTAAGTTAAGCAGCTAAATATAAAGTTTACTTTTTATTTTTTAGAAAATTTAATTGTCTCATATAACTTATTTCAAAAAATTCATACAGTATACAATTTCGGTTGGTTTGCAGAATTCAAGAAAATGTTGAGTTAATGTCATGGTAAACATATTGAAGGATAAATTGATTTAATGAAGATTTCTTTTTCTGTAACAATTTACGAATTCACTGGAATCCATTATACTTTCGTTTCTTGAAAATATCAAAAGTTATATAAAGGAAAACTCACACCTTATAATTATTTCACATACTTGAAACGAGACTTCGAAGTCTTAGACACACATCTTTCGTTCAAACAGTTTTAAATGTTTTTGTTCACTAACATTAAACTTCAGTCACTTTTATAGTTTGTGAAATCAACATAAAATCCACAATAACCAATTCTTATTTACATAGCTGAAAATCATGTTGATAAGTACCAAATAATTCTTCGAATAAATCTAAGTACTTTTTGAAATAATTCGTTATTTCTGCGTCCAACCGAAACACGTGCTTTCATAAGTGGGAACAGAGAAACAGCGGACGAAGTCTGTCAAAACTTCTCGCAGCGCAACTTCTCTTCCCTGTGATCTTGCTCTTCACATTACCAATGGGAACAACACAGTGGTTTCGCCAAGGTCGATTCCTTTACGCCTTTGGCGATGGCTCGATTGCCGCCAAAGTCAAACATTTGTCGGAAGTTTCAGCATGTTTTCTGTAGAAAGAAGGGTCTACTGCTTGTCTTCAAGACAGAAAATGCTATTCCGTCCTTAAGGCATTTTTATGGAAGGATTTTTGTTTGGAATAAATGGAAGTGTTTGAAGAAAGACATTTATTTTGAAGTTAAAAGGGAAGAAAAGCGTTTATGAAAGAGTAAATATTTATTTAAAAAGTAAACGTTCATTTTATTTCATTAAAATATAATATGATTAATATGAAATTTTTATCTTGTATTATTAATTATTTAAAATACAAGAATATTCGAAATAAAAATTCGTTATACGTCAAATTATTTTATTATTTCTTATAATGCCAAAGATTATAATATATCAAGGTAAAAAGTATTTATGTATAATATGTATACTATTTAAAAATAATACATTTTTTCTAGCAAATGAATAGAAAACAACTCTTGTACGCAATATTTAGGATTATTTCTGTTTAAGTAAAATATAAAGAAAATAGTGGCATGTCCACTAATTATAATTTAAACACTGATAGCATCTAATATATTCGCAATAACCTTTCTATGTATTAACCACTAAGAATTAGCTAAATCCGATGGTTTTTCAATATCTATATTAAATAAATGTAAAAGTTCAAACTATTAAAAAAACTTTTCAAGTTTTTTTCCAAAAAGCCTTATGATATATAAAGAATGCTTTATTGAAGACTTTGTGACAATCAGCTAAAAACTCAATTTGTTATTTTAAAATTGCAAAAGTATATAGTAAAAATCTGATACTACAGGCATTGGATATGAAAATATTAAAATTTATATTTCTACAGTGCAACTATTTCTAAGCAAAGTATTATAATGCATATTATTTTGCTACATTTAGGTACTTTTTAATTCAAATTTAAATGCTCAAAAATTATAGATTATATGAATTGGTCTTTATAAATCAATGAAAGCTAATTTTTTCAAAGTTAAAGTTTAAAAGATAACATAAGCACAGTTATTTATTCATTGGAAATTACGAGAGTCACTTGGAATAAAATAAAAGCAAATAATACAAAAACTTCAAAATTCTTCCATTCAATAGAGATGAAACATTCAGTGAGTTTTTAATATTTTATCATTTAATACATCAAATTTAACCTCTGCCATTTTCATATTATAATCTCCTTTAATTAGATGTGCATAGTCATTGAAACTGTTCAAAATGCTCATTTCTTTTTTTTTTGGAGGGGAGGGTTATTTTTCTTTTAATTTCTTTTTAAATATTAATTCATTGACAGAAATACATGTATGATACATGCATTGCAATAGATTATTCAATGATACATTCAGTCTTTCCTGTAGTACTTATTGCAAATAGCATTGTCATAAAATTATCAATATTTCAGAACATGTTTTTTAAGAGTGCCACTAAAAGGTGAATCTTTTGTTGACTCGTAGTAAGGAAATTGCAAAAAAAAAAAAAAATCTTTGCAACAAAATTATAATGAAATTTTCTTATTCAATATTAAAAATTCAATAATGTGAGCATTTCCAACATCAGCTGATGTCTTATAACATTTTCCCAAATATCTTCGTTATATATTCATTGAATAATAGAGCTGTTCTAACACTGTTTTAGATACTTAAATCAATAAGAAAAATAAGACCAGTCTGGTATTTTACGAAATTGCCGCAAAAGAAATAATAAAAAGTATATTGTAAATAGCATGTTATTATATACTATTAATATTAAAGTATATTATTCTTTCCCTTTATTACTGTATAATAGACTGATTTCAGATATTCTAAAATTCAACTTTCTGAATTGAAGTTAGGATAGCGCGATACATTTATGGTAAAAAATAAATAGTATTTTAATTAATTTAAAAGGAAATTTCATACAGACAGCAACCTAAAGCAAATACTCAACCTTTGAAGTATGCAGAAAACGAATTGTGTATGAAACACGCCTTCAGCCAGTTTTCTAAAATTATTAACAATGCAAAAAATGCCTATACCTAAATTTCTTTTGCCCAGCAATAAGCAAAATACAATATAGATACATAATTTAATTTCAAATAATCATTTCAGAATGTTTTAGGATTGATTATACTATAGGAATACTTGTAATTAGAAACTGTTAACCCAAAAAAGCAATCATTATGAAATTACATAATGATTGCCTCTGATTACAAAATTCTTTAAAATCACTTTTTAGATGCAATGCGTGCAAATAATATCGAATATTTTTTAAAGAAAGTGGAACTGCTACTATGTGTAACACGATAATAATATTATATATTAAAAAACTATAATCACAAAACTAAATACTCTAAAACGCGAGATCCAGCAAAAAAATCGGCTAATTGCTAACTTACGGAAATCGTTGCTGAAGGGTTAAAAGTAAATATTCCCTGAATCAAAACTAATAAAAGATGCATTGTATTTAAAGAGCTCTAATGATGTTAGTTATGAAACACAAATAAAAACTTAACCAAATTAGAAATAAATATTAATTTTAGATACAAAACTGGAACAAAATAGAAAAAGGAAGAATCCGATCTAAAACTATTTCAAGGATTAACTATTCAAAAATAACATGCTCTTAAGCAGGGATTCAAAACAGGTTTTTGTTATTTCTGTGAGAGTTCTGATTTCCGTCCAAGTATTGATCCCTTTCTATCAAAAATCCCGAGAAATTGAGGATTTTGTGTTAAATATTATTTTTTAAAATCAAAGACAATAATAAGCAAAATATTATTTTATGATTCAAATCCAAGCAAGTCCACAGCAAAACTGAATCAATCCAAACCAATAAAATCATTAAATTCTAAAAGCAATAAAATATAAAAGCAAACAACATACCAGTTGTAGGTAATAACTCCACATACTTTTATGAAGAAAAATAAACCTATCAGTAGCAATAATAAAAATAAACCACAACATTAAATAATTCAAATTTCCCGCGTTTACGCTGAATACGCCTATAAATTTTGGCTAATGTTTCGTCATCATAAGAAATAAATTGAGCGATATCGGCTCCATCTATTGACTTAAAAACCAAAACAAATACTAGAAAGCATGCCTTTAGTTGTGAAAAAATAGAATATAACAATATTGAAAAAATATTTTTGGAAAATCATTAGAAGTTAACTTTTCGATTAGGTTTTTTATTGTTTCAATGCAAGAAATTTTGTTATTACAAATTCTTTAATTATGTTTAAATTGTGAGAAATTCCAATTTTGTAACCTTTTGAATGATATTTACGAAGTTTAATTACTTTGAATATAATTTCATCTCTTTTATTGTAAACACCTACTAAAGTTGCTCTATTTTTAAATCCAGATAGGTAGTTTTGTTTTAGCTTCGTTCGTTTCAATTAATCTTAAATCTTACGGAGAAAAATCAATAGTAACATTAAAATTGTCTATATTTCACAAAACTGTATCAAAAATATAATTCCTACAATTTATAAAACTATGCATAATTATTTTTTTCTAATAGTAATGTAGAAAAATATAGCTTAAAAAACTTGAAAAGGATTTTTCCATAAGAATTTCCTTTATTTGTTTGTAAAATTCATTTTCTTTTAAGACATTTTTTGAAATATTAAATTTACGTAATCCAAGCTAATTACTTCCTATAATGAAACCTCTATTTAAATATTCATTATATATAGAAATGTAGACAACAACAGACTATTAATTTTTCTTGAGGTAGGGACGTTACAAATTCTAAAAACCAAAAGTAATAAGTTTATTAATATTATTATCATTTAGAAATTCCAGTATTTCTTTGGTACTATTGATTATAAAGTTATCATCATTTTTAATTTTATTCAGGATTATTTTTAAGTGCTTAAAGAAATGTTTTGCTCTCTGTTAATTATAACTTCCACTGCTACAACTTACAAATCTGAATTTTAGTGCTTTTTATGAGATTTAATTTTCTGTACAAATAAGGATAGTTTAATCAGCAAGTCTTAAATTTGGTATCTTTAGAGAACGCTAACTTTCTTTTATCCAAATTTTTTCCAGTAAATGTTATAAATTTATTATTATTTTTTATTTTTCCAGTAAAATTTTAAAAACATATGTTGTATTAGAATTATATTCATTAAATAAAAGCTCTTTAATTTAATATTTACAAAATAAACAGAGATTATTTGCTGATTTATAAACTACAGTAGAAAAAAAACCCACTCTTTTATTGATTTTTTTTCTTTTTACAACGATATATTAAAATAAATTCCCTGTTGTTGTTTTTGGATCTGCCACTGTCAGAGTTAATTTTAATTTCCTCTAAAAGCCGGCTTATATTTATAGATCGGATAATAATAAATATATGTATACTGCATTGGATGAAGGAAATTTTATTAAAATTATTTTTTACGTTAGTACATTATGAAACAGCATTAAAATGTCAAATTATACTAAAGAGAATCGGTGTTATTGAAAAAAAAAATGTCAAGTATCTGAGTTTGAAAGGAACTCATAAATATTCCTTTTCAAGCTTAGTGAATACTAATTTAGTCTTTAGTCTTAATCATTCTTTAAAATAATCAATTGCTAATTAAAATATCTATAAATTAATAAATCCATTAAATGTATTATGATAACAGACTAGTCCTAGTGTAAGATATTTGCGCAAGATCATAAAATCTCAGACGAGATGACGAAATTTTCAGTAAACTATTTCGTCTTTTAAAAGGCATTCCCTTCATGGTGATTCAATTTTCTGGCGCTGCTGCTTTACAAATGTCTCAGACATTAACTAGATATTTTTTATGACCTGCAGTTAATTTCCATCATAGCAATATGGGAAATTAAATTGATCCAGTAGGAAGTTAGAACCAGAAGAATTTCATTAAAAATCCGGAAATTTTTATATCGATTGGTATTTCATAAAATATTTCATTACAATTTTTTATATGGGAAATAGTTAACTGATTCACCTTTATTTATTATTTAAAGCCTAAGAAATTCAGAAATAAGCTAAATTTTTTAATTAAGAGTATTTCGTAAGTATGCACAAATCTGTCTACCTAATTTTTTGAAATATTAGAACCTCGGTTAAAAATGTTTGTTCATTTATATCAAAAATTCAATTAATAATTTCATTATTAGAATATATATCAAAAAAAATGTATAAACTCTTCTACTTTATTATGCTCATTATATAAATTTTGCCATGTGTTTTAAAACTTTTATTAGTTAAAACTCAACATAATCCATGAAAACACAAATAATGTAATATTACTATCAATTATTTTCTAGAAGTTTTTCAGAATAGGGAAAACAATAAGACTCAGAAAACGAAAGGAGTCAGAGTTCAATAGTCATTTTCATTGATAGGTTAAAAAAAGATGTTAAAGGATTGGAAATGTACAATAGAATGTGTGTGTGTGTGTGTGTGTGTGTATGTGTGTGTGTGTGTGTGTGTGTGTGTGTGTGTGCGCGTGTGCGTGTTCGTGTGTGAGTGTGTGTGTGTGTTTATGTGAGTGTTGAGAAAATTATTTTGAGATAGTGATTTTAAAACTTCTGTCCACATTCAAGAATATGTAAATTAAAGTGAAATTGACAGATTTTGAAATAACATAAGAAATTAACTTTTCTGATTCAATTAAGCGCTGTTAAAAGCATATAATTAAAAAGTTAACTAAAAGAAAATAATACCATCATTGTAATGATTCTATTATTTAATTTATTAGGAATATAAAATAATGAACATCAACATTAATACAGTATTCAAATCGAAATACGAATATTAGCATTATATCATAAATTTTATTCCTTCTGAATATATTTCAAATAGCAACTGAAAAATATGTCACAAAGTTTTCATAGATATTTTAAAAATCGTACTTTTAATATGCATCTAAATATAACAAATCAAATCCCTTTTTGTTCAACTTTGTGATCTAAGTGACACAAAAAGGTCTTGGTGCTTGTAGTATTTTTCTAAAATGAACATTTTAGAAAATGTTTCACTCCAGTATCTTTTCTTGTCTCATCATGGCTTCAAGCACTAAGTAATCCAGTATCTTTTTGTCCTATTCTCTTTATGTACATGTGTGTCTTGGCAATTCAAATTCAATTTAGAAAAGTTCTCTGCAGGCCTTTCGAACATTTGCACTTTAATACTATCTTTCTTATTTATTACATGTTGTAGAAATGATGCTCCTCAAAATTAGAGATAGATCAAATGATGCTCCTCAAAATTAGATGCTCCTCAAGATTAGAGCTTATGTTAGACCCCTCTGCCAACTTAATTATATATTAATTGCATTGTGAAATATTTTTTATTTCGACTTCGTCCACCTAATTAAAAAACTACACACAACTATGCATCAAAATAATATAAATCTTAGGTCAATGCTTTGATCAATCTGAATGCAATACAAATCTCATAGAATTTTCAGTCATATTCGAAAACTTCTATTCGATAAGGTATATTTATCTTAAAATTATTTAAATCATCTTCATAAACTGTGTAATATAAAGACAAACAAGTAAACTAAAAACATTTAAGAAAAGCATTTCTCTCTTCTTTACAACATCGCTCTGCTACCTGAAAAGTCAACTGCCGCATTAAGAAGTTCTTCAGACAAAGAAAAAGACGAATGGAATTACTCCAAGTTTTCAAAGAAAGAATACATGACAGACAGAGATGGAGCTATTTTTGCCTCATGTCATAAAGCGGGTTTTTTTAGTGTTGTTTGTTATCGAACATCTCATAATTGCTTCTGCAACATTCAGTAATGTTTGCTATCTTACGAACTGTTTGATAATACTTTTTTTGGAATTTTACTATTCCAGTGTCACAAAATGCACTACAGAAGCTGGAGAATAATTCAATAAATAACATATTATTTCTATTTATTCGAATTCATTTTATATGTTCCCACAGAGGAATACAATTAACCATTCAGCGATGACTTGAATGGGCAAAAAAACAAAAGCACTTTCTTAGGAATTCGATTAGTCTTCGCGAAAAAATTGCATTTAGTACTGTTGTTCTCTCTCATATATATATATATATATATATATATATATATATAAATTAGCAATATAAGAGAAAACGAAACTAATTATGGAAACTAAACTTAAAACTATCTCGGACTCGAACAAGACCAAAATTTAAATTTAAAATTTAAAAGGCAATCATAGTATTTAGTGTGCGCGAATGCAGCTACTACTAAAATACTGATGAATCACATAAATTAGCTATATAAGAGAAAACAAAACTAATTATGGAAACTTAATTTAAAACTATCTCGGACTCGAACAA
>JAPMOQ010018920.1:8408454-8431949 GCA_026543055.1 Argiope trifasciata
GTGCGTGTGTGTGTGTGTGGAACTTGAACAAAGATTTGAAGTTGTTCAAACGATTTGAAATTTCTGACTTCGGGTGGATTGGCAATAAAAGATATCTCAAATAAAAAGAAAAGCTACAAAGAATTGAGGCCGACAAAAACACTTAAAATAGATATTTCTTTCATTAAACCTAAGGGATGCCTTTGTCTTCAAAATATGCTTAAAAAGATACACTAAAGGCACACTTGGCTGTATATATATATGTATTGTTAATAATAGATTTAGATAGGCGATAATGATCGGTAAAATAAATGAATAACATGGAGTGTCTACTCTCTTAGAGGCGTTTTCGGAAATTATCAGAATTATTTCTATTGACCTTCAAAATCAAATCAATAGAGCCAAGAACAAAGTAAATAATAATAATAAATATAATTACGTACTATATTCGAATAATTTCATATTATAGCGACTTTAGATATGACAATAATTGAATTTAATTCGATTAAAGTATACGTTTGAGTATTTTTAGACAGTAATTGCAATTTCATTGAAAGGCTTTATGGAAGTAATAAAATAAAGAAAATTTTCCATATGTCAAAAAGTTAACTAAATAACATAAGATTAACTCAAATTTTATAATCAAACATTTCTTTTTATATCGATTAAATAACTACATAACCAATAATCGAATGTAGGAAGTTGATGGTTTTTGAATATGATCTAAATAAGCTGTGTTCTCCGAAATTCATTAATGCCACACATAATAGCAATGGAATTATTTGCTCATGTCTTGGCTCTCGTATCAGTTTAATAACCACCGTTGCAGCACAATAAATGAGAAATTACAACCTAATTGACACACATGAAACATGATTCATTCCAACGAGCTTGACCTAACCCCTCACATAGGAAATATATGCCATCAGAGTATCAGAGGCGGTTCGGTCCTATTTATTCAAAACCTTCTCAAAAATTATTGGCTTCTGACTGTTTGATTCACTTGCCAAACGCAGAAGCTCTGGCCAGCCCGCCGTATACATGCATATGCGATATGTAAATTCATAAATGTTAGCTTTTTTTACTTTTTATATTAGTATACCTCAAATCAATTTATTAGGAATACTACATAATGTATTCCTAAATCATTCTTATTATTAATTGATATCATTTTATAGGTACAATTTTAATCCCAAAGAATGGAATTTGCAAGTCTTGTTTATAGCCCAGTTATATAGGTATTTTTAGCTATTATTTTGAATGGTGATGATGATATGATTTCTCTTAATTGTATTACGAACTCCTTATTGCTAAGGGATAAGAGGTTATATTGAGACTTCTAAGATATTAACAACAGGACATAAAGTACAATTAGTCAGCACTCATATTCCTATGTAAAATTTATTTATTTTGATCAGATATACCCGAATTACCCCTCGAGTTTGTTGAAATTTGTGTAGATTCTTTTAAGCAATGAGACTTCATATAAAGCTATAATAGTATGCTCATGAAGCAAAAAATTCCATTACAAGTGTCTTAATATAGCATCATTTCATTGACATCATCATTTGGCGGAGTTTAATGCATAGATAGTTAAAGTAATCAAACATTGATTTCCAACTTTATGAGGAAACCTAAAATTAAAAATATAATTTTCTGATATATTTTTGATAAATTAGTGAATTTATGGAAATAAAGAATGCCCTTTTCTTTCCAATAGCTGCATATATTTCTTTATTTATATAATTTTTTTTAACATTATATGGGGCCAGTTTTTCGAAAAACGTAGAAAGAAGCAAATAAAACATATGACAAGATTAATTTAAATGTAGAATTTTATATAGTCAGATTTATTCATTGATTTAGTTTAGTTAAGCTATATTAACGTCCCGTTTTAAACCAACACGAGGGCTATTTTGGGATGGACCTCGTAATTTTGAACCATGGTCAGATAACAAGGACGATACCTGAACTGACACCCCCGGGAGAACGTTTGGCCTGACAGATTTAACGTGCAAGAAACCCCCTTACACGACGGTTCTTCGGTAGAATCGAATCTCGAACCAGAAAACAGTCCGGTTCCGAAGCCGAGACCTTACCACCAGGCCACCGCGGCCCTTTTATTCATTGGTCCTCTGTCTACTGAATCAAACTGTTCAAATTGACTAAATGCTAGTTTCCAAGAGTTGTGCTCTAAAATAGCACTAGTCTTAGAACTTTTTTAGTGGTTTTTAGTTCGTTTGCAACTTATACAATTAATTGGAGTATAATATTAATTGGACGATGTTTCAATTTATACAATTATTACATTTAATTGGAGTATATTATTCTATTTCTAATACCGAAATTAAATTTCGATAATTTTCCATTAAATTTCAACTTATTAAATAATCAAAAATATTCTTAGCACTAAGAAGCAATACCATTTTGTAATAAACTAAAATTAAAATAGAAAAACTAATCCACATTGTTATGCATATACAAACATGGTTGAGGAAAAATCCTCTCAGTTTCAGATGAGTAAGTTCTTATTAGCGAGTTTTAAAAAAATAGTACTTTTGCCTCAATTTAATTGATGAAGCTTGTGTTCTTTGGAGATCTGTAGAAGAAAACTTAAAAAATATAATAACTATATGTTCTTGTAATGTTTCAGGAAAGAAACCTAGTGGGAATAGTTCCTTCAAAACTGTCTTGCATACTCTCCAGTAAAGGTTTTATTCCCTACCATCAGCAAAAATTGAAGGCCTTTTGTAAGATCTAAACTGTTTGCATGGAATTAGTGGAAAAGAGATGCTAAGAAGTTTGGAGTTAATCTAGCTTTCTTACTGAATTTCGTGCAAATTGTATTCTGGACACTTATTTTCTGACCGAATAAAAATAAAATTCGACGTGAAACTACAGCTTTATCCATAAAATACCATATTTAATTTCATTGGTTTAGTTTATTATTGTATTTACACTTTTGTAAAAGCTCAGAACTACACTCGTATAAAAATTCAACAAACTTGAATCAAATTGTGATAAAAATTTATATTTTAGATGCAAAACACGTACAAAACATTACCCATTTTGATCTTTACGTTTTATGGTCACTGAGTTATCTTATACTTCAATAACTATATATACACACTTCCTTTCTGAAAATCGAAGTTGATCTAAAGTTTGTATTCAAATTTCAACCATCATGCTCAAAGAGAATTTGAGTTAGGCAGTCAAATCGCTATAATGTCAAAATGTGTTTTTGGAACTCCAGGAAGCTTTCAACGTGAAGATATGCCAAAGTTTGTAATTCAAATTTTTTGGCGTATTCATTACTTTATTTGTATTTCATTTAAAAAAATTAGTAACAATATATTGTAGAATAATTACCAAATCATTACGAATCTCGTTGTCATATTAGTTCTTTATCCCAATGTGATGTCCAGAGGTTTTGAACAGCGGATTCAATGAATTATAACAGGATTATTTTCAATGATTGGAATCAACAATGAAATGACAAGATTATTAAAGGCATATCGATAATAATTCTGACATATAATCATATTAAACTAGTTCTAGCCGTCTTTGGCAACCAGTTTGTTTGCCAAAAATGATTAGCTTTTTATTCTGTGAAATGATTAATGTGGAAACCTTGTTTTTAAAATTTCATTTTTTTTACTTGAAAGATAAAAAAAGTATAAAAGAAAATTGAATAAAGCAAATAAAAAAAAATGTGGGCGCAATAAAATAAAAGCTGAGGTGAAAATTTGATTTCGGAGTAATCTCCAAAAGAAAGCAATTTTTTGATTATAAATTTTAGCTTTTAGAAAAAGCACATGACTGAGAATTTCGAGGAACAATAACATTAAAGTAGACTGTATACCAAATTATATATTTGAAGAAACTGAACAGAAATGGAATTGATATCACTAAAAATGCAACACTTTCAATTTTAAGATAATTTTATAATAGTTTTTTGGAGATAATAGTTTAGGAAGATATCAGTTATCAATTTCCAAGCGCAGCCGGAGCAGTTATTCAGTGAGTGACTTTAAACCTATTTTACAATTCGGTGACATATTCGGTTATTTCAGCGATATGGCTAGTAGTATATAAAATAAACTAACCCTTCAAATAATATTTCAAATAGTATTTCGAATATTATTCTGTAGTCATATTAGTTAGTTAAGCCCATAAACAAAAATGTACAGTAAAACATTTGAAACTCGTATGACAATTTTTTACATTTAACTGCTGCCGTTGGATAATAATTAGCATGAAATATTTCTGTTCCATGTACGAAAGCGTTTTATATAAATATAGATATTGAGCAATTAATTAATATTGTTAGTTGAATTTTGCCCATGTTACAATTCCATTTTTTAACCTATTTATTTAATTTTGATTCTAAAATATCCAGATATGATTTTTAACAAATTGTTCTAACCTTAACATGACCATTTCAATTTTCAGAAATATTTGCTAAATAAATTTACTTGAACAACTTTAATTACTTGAGTGTTAGTTAAATTCATGATGAAATTTAAAATTTTTTGACAAAATGTAAATATTTTCTATTTTAATTAGATTTCCTATAATTCAATATCAAAAGAATCTTATCAATTGCAAGTACGATATCTTTTCAGAAAATTTCAGAGATATATTCAGTTTTGTAAGTATTGATTTAATTTCTTTCGAATTAAAATTCTTATGTTAAGCTGTTTGAATGAATAAAAAATTACTTCATTAAAACTAAAATAATACAGAAAAAAATTCAGTTGAAATTAAAATAATTACCAGAAAAATAATAATAGTGAAAAAAAAATTTCACTTCTATATATTTCTTTTTAGATTACTTTTCTGCTATTATATTATGCTATAAAACGCGCATGTCTGAAGATATTTATACGTTGGTATATAAAAAATTCCAATTTTTTAAACACATTTAATTATTGAAACATTCTATAATCAGAATTTATTCCCAAATGATTGATAATTCTTCCTCTATTATATCTAGATATAAGCATAATTTGCATAAAATAATAAAAAGAGCAGGAATTCTATTCGGAAACTGCATGAATTTAAAAGTTTATTGGCACACTCGGAATGTTATGTATGCCTGAATTCGATTCATAAATAATTTTTATAAAGAATTATTTAATGGACTAAAATGCTTAAATAAATCCTAAAAGTAACAGAATTATAAGATATTTTCCATTTTATATGTAATCCATTATAATATAGATCCATTAAGTAATATACATTGCATCAGTACCATTTAATTAATGAAATTCAAATAGAAACTTCTTTTTTCAACCGTTGATATAAAAATTATAAAGTTTGCATTGCTTTTCTGATTTCAAGGAGTATTTCGCTACCAAAACAACAATAAAAGTTTTAGAATTTATAATATCTATTAACGTCGCATACATTTTATAAACATAGCAGACAACATTCTAGAAAAATTAATATTTAATATAGAAAAATATTTATTCACTGAGTCTCATTCCTCGTACACTCAAATATATTCTAAAACAAAGCAAAACAGAAAACAAACTAAAATAATAAGTTAATCTCAAAACACAGAAGAAGGAGGAATTTCATTTCAAAACACTTATATAAGAAGGTATGAAAGCGAACACCTTTATTAGTACATAAAAAAAAAAGTTTTCCTCAGAAGAAAAAACATAAACTGGAGGAGCGTCGAAAGTTGTTGAGAAAAAAAAAAAGAATATGCAAATCTTATAAAGAAGAACGAGAATATTAATTATCTTTATCTCAAGAAATGAAAAATTTTTATTTGACATCTCTAAAACAAGGAAAACTTTTTTTTTACTATTCCTCTCCCATATTTTGAGGAAAAAGAAAGTTGAAAAATATATATCAACGGTATTCCTTCTTATCAAAATTGCACGTCCAAGTACCCCACTGGAAATATTAATTTCTGGATACCATAAAAACTCATTTTTGCGAAATTTTAATTATCTTTCCATTATCTTTTTTTCCTTCTTTCTTAATTTTAATGACGTCTCACTTTTTTCTATTCAGCACAGAATGGATAATTAAATTTATTCTTCAATAAAACAAATTCTGTACAATTCTGTTTGATCCATGTTAAGCCTAGAGCTTAGAAGTAAAATACATCTTTTTAAGTGTTCAAATTAAAATATTCTTTTAATGCAATCAAGAAAAAGCACTAGAAATAAAAAATGCCATAATTAATTTGAATAATTTCTTTTTGAAATCGGAAATGGTTTATATTAAACAAACTGTTTATAACTTCAGAATTGTAAGAAAATAATTCTTTGTTGATAGTTCTAGGAAAAATTTGCCTTGCTACGTTTTTACATAGATTTCATTTTAATTCCACTTTTTTATATTTGGTAGACACATAAAATAAATGTCAAATTAAAAAAAAAGGTTTCTTTTTATAAGACAGTATAAAATTATTGATTTCATTTTTTGTTAAAATAATATTATATGAGAGTGCCCCATAAGTTTCTTTCCAATTGCTAATATGAAATGAAAACACAATATTTTCTGTTTAAGATCTTATTTATTTCATTATATAAGAGCCCTTTTGCTCTATTACCTTCTTCCATCTCACAGGAAGTCTCATTATTCCTTCTTTCCAAAACTGTTGTGTTTTGGACAAGAAATAATCTTCGAGGTTCACTTTTATTTTGATGATGGATTTAAAGCACTTATCTAGAAGATAATTATTTAAGGAGGAAAAAGAAGTAATAATCAGACGGAGCGAGATCTGGAGAGTACGAAGGTTGCGGTAAAATATTGCAATCAAACTGTAAGAGCTTTTCTTTTACAACTAATTCAATATATGTCTCATGTTATCATGATGAAAAACAACACCTTGGTAGTTTATCCATTCTGGTCAGTGTTTTTTTCTATGGCAACTTCCAAATCTTCCAGATCTTGTTGTTTCACATTGAGGAAGGAGCTCGTAGAAAAATAACGCCAGTTAAATCTTACCAAATGGATTAAAAGCATTTATGAGGGTGTAGTTCCAGTTTTAAGACAGATTAGAGCTCTGGGACGACTGAAACTGATGACATAGACGGCTAGTAAATAAATCTGCATGTTTGCATAAGCAGAGTCAGACAAGGTCATTCACATAGAAAAAAATTGGGACCAACCTAATAGATCAAAGCGATTACTATTAACTAACTAAACAGTAGTCTTATAAAAATTAAATTATGTACGTAATTTTAGAATTGATATTTTTTATAAAAAAAGGTTTTGGTAAATATTTTAAGGCATAAAAACTTTACCATTAATCTCCATTGCTCAATTAGTGAAATGTTGAACTTTTTTGGTTTTTCCTTTGTCTTCCAACTTCGTTAAAAGTATCCAAATTAAAGAGATATTCTTTTTATTTAAAATTTTGATCGATTACTTAATTATAAGAATAATGAACATGAATTTCACAAGTTTTTGAATTTTGAGTCCTAAAGTTATTGTCAGATTTTCTGGAATACTTTTCTTGAATTCATTTACAACATATTAAAATATCTTTTTCCTTACGTCATGCTTATATTGCTTCTAGCTAATAAGTACGGCCTGTAACAAAATGTTATTCGATTCTTATACTCGTGCTAAAATAGTGTATGAAAATTAAAGATTTATCTTTCAATAAAATAGTTGCTTATACTACAGAAATTATTGCATCTGTGCAAGAAAATAAAGTTTAGATGTATAAGAAATGCTGACATAAAATGGAATTTTAGTTTTTAATTGGACATTTTGTATGGGACCACATAGTTATTTCTTTAATGCGAATTATACTGACGCATTCACGATTAAATAATCAAAGCAGACTTTATATAGCAATAAATTTTTGATATAAAATCCCTCGTACAAAAACATTGGGAAAAACATTATACTGGATTTAATCATAAACACTGGCTTGATGAGCACTTTCCATATTGTTCAATGTTATCAGATGCTGAAAAAAATAATTGAAAACTTATGAATCGTGAAACTGTGAAGTGTTTTAAATAAACAAATTGTCTATTTATTAAGAACTATGATAATGCCTTAATGATTCTGAAATAAGAAAAGTATAGAACATGTAAAATTACAGTCTGATATACAAATTGCAAAATTCTACACTCTACACTATTAGAAGCATTCAGCCTATCGTAATGTCAATTGTGCTAAAATCGATGCATCATTATTAAATCAAACTTGGAAAAATTAACTGTTAGTACTAATATTTAACCTATTTTTAACCTACTTGGCGTGTTTCTGCTATTTTTGGAAGGATCTAATATAGATGCATGCCAAATTTATATGCATAAGCCCATACGTATATAATATTCAACTGACTGGAAATAAGGCTCCTATTACTGGAATGAGGAGTCAGTCTAAACCAAACGCCATTACACATCTCGAATACCATATACGAATTATATAATTCAAAGTCAATACTCATATTTGCGAAAGGTACAGAATTGAAGTTCGAACTTAATGTGATCATTTGGTTTGCTGGTTGAATAGTCTTAATATGAACCTGCAGTTATATATCAATCTAACTTTTAAAAGACCCGAGGGAACATGGAACAAAATAATAGCAAATGTTGTCAAAAAGTCCTAAAATTTCAATCGAAACCTACACCCATTAAAAATTTTAGTTTTTCTTTTATTTTCTATATTTATTTGCTTATTTTGAAAAAAGTGGCATATATCATTTACTCTTTTCTAAATGGTAATTTTAAAGTCATAACAGAATAAACTTCGTTTAGATTTCTTGATGACATTTAAAATTATCAAAAAATCCCAATCTAAATGAAATTTATTAATGAATCAAGCTTATATGATGAATGAATGAAAAACAAAATCAATCCAGCTTATTCCTTTTTTCTAAATAGAGAGATCGTCAAAAGAAGATTTTTTCGATTTCTCCAAAGCAACCAACTAAGTTAATTAATTTTTAAAACGCGCATTCTAGATTTCAAAAAAGTACTTACTATCCAAAATACTTTTATATATTAATTATTATGAGATAAATATTCTTTTAGAGTATTTTATTGTGTTAAACTATGCTTTATGCATGAACTTAACTAAATTGTAGAAAGTATTGACCACTTCATAATAGTAAGCAATTTTCATCGAAACTGAGCAAAGCTACATCGCCTCGAATTCTGTAGTTACTACTAATTAAGGGTTCTTACTCCGCCTGGAATGATAAGGATTAAAGTTGATAAGGAAGTTGATAGTTATGTTAATTTATTTTTTAAATTACTTTCAAGCTAGTACGCAAAGAGTCGGTTAAAAATTCACAATTTCAAAAACCATAGTTCAGAAGACATTTCTAAGTAATTATTAGCAACCATTTAGTATTTATGGACAGTTAAAAATCAAATCACGACATGGGTCTAGAATTTTATTATTGGGCCCCATTTCAGTTAGAATACAATTTTTGATTCCTGCAAATTGTGAGTTGTATAAAAAAACGTTGATTTAGTTGAGATCATAAGAGAATACTCCAACCAGTTCGAATTCACATGGAAAAAAGGAATGATTATAATACCACGACATAATAAGCGAGAATTACATTTGAGTCTTTATGGCCATGATCGACTGTGGTACAATCCCACCGTAGGTGTTACATTCACTGTCGATAAGAGGTAGTCAACCTTACACCGATTATGTAATCACTAGGGTAATGAAACCAATCATCGTTCTCGAAGCATCTTTTCATATATTGAGATATCCTGGGGGAAAAATTTAATTTTGATATAAGCAATATTCATCGAAATTTTCATATTTCAAACGGACACTAGAAACATCCCAGAAATTTTCACTATCAGTAACAATTTTCTATGACTTTTTCTGAAATTCTTTGATTGGTCTTATTTTTTTGCAACAGTTTGCTGAATAGCTACCGATATATTCAATCAGTTTAAAATGTATTCTGTTTACCTTTTAGAATAGTTCTACAGCAATTGCAGCTAAATGCTGCTACTTCTTATCATGCAGTCATCTCATTATTATGTATTCATCGTCCGCTGTAAGATGATGGTTGGATGCTGAGTGTCTTCATAGGTGTATTAAAATAAGAAAGGCCCGTTGAATTTCTTTTCAGTTGTCTTTCAAATCGCCTGAATTTTCAATTGATTATTTTAAATTAAGAAGTTACTAAAGTTATTCAGAACATTACTAATATCTCGTAAACACAGTAGGTCGTTGCCTAAAAATTCAAGAAACTTGGCTTGATATCAGAAGTCAGACTGAATCACAGGGAATAAAATATTGTAAAAGAATTAAACTGCCGAATATAACCTTTTCGTACAAGTTTTTAAGCCTATTAATTAATATATTATTTAAACACGTTTCAAAATTTATGGAAAGTCAATCAATTTATGTAAATTTACTATGATTCTGCCATTTTAATAATCATTTGTGACATGTATATCATCCCTAAAACACAAATAAAGATCCACTTAAATATCAGTTTGAGACACAAAAATTCTAATTTACTTATTTCGTCTAAAAATCCTATGTTTAGCAGATAGAAAATGAAGCTTTTTGTGTTTATAGTTAGGGTAAGAAATGCAATTTTTTCTGAGACATTTTTTTTTACTTAGGGGGCATGTAAAAGTGTAATATCTGTAAATTTTTACTGTCAACCAAATAAGAATACTTATTTGATTACACTTTGAATTTCTTATTTCATAAAGTATATAACAAATTGAAACTGTTAAGAAATAAAAACAACTCTTGTTCTTTTTTTTGAGACATCCCGTACATTAAAATTATGTTACCCAAAGTGGTTTTATTTACTCGGGCCATTTAAATTCAGTTAAACCTGCAATAGAAGCATTCTTCTTATAAGTGCATTTCTTTTTAGATACAATATTTTCATCGGTATACAGAAGTAGATTTTCAATGATGATCTCTGAATGAAAAAAAATTATTTTGATAATGGAAATGTGCAAGTTTTAATATAGAATGATGTGATTGCACGTAGCCTCATAAATGAGCAAAGAGCGAACAGTAAAAATATTTTAAAACAAAATAGACTTTATTCAATCTTATTAAGTTGAGCTTCATTTCATTAAACTTAAATGTAGCTTATCTAACTTCAACTATTCAGCAATTGTGTTGCGTGATTTTTAGTATTTGTTTTAAAACTTTTATCATCTTGATTTTTACATATAAATCTGGATACTTCTAAAGCATAGTTTATGAGCCGTTTGATAAACCTGTTGATTTTATTGAAAAACTCCTCCCTACAATTTATGTCACAATTTTATATTTTGAAACTATTTAAAAGGAATATATTCAAATGCCAGGGTTCCTATATATACCGATCAATTGTATCAATTTTTCTAAATCAATGACACTATTTAGAATTGATTTTATCCATGTAATTAACTGGAACTTATTAAAACATGTTTTCATTTACTTCAATGAACAATTTTGCAAAAAGAGAATATTTGCAAATGGATATTTCTCTCATTAACTAATGGGAAAAATAAAAATAAAATAGTTTTTCTTACAAATGTATTAATCCATTATAAATTAATATAAGATAATATGTAATTTTTTTATGTCTCAGAATGCAATTAATCTCTTTCAAAAGAAATTTTGCAGCAATTTATTGTGGGTTAAATAGTCAATGTCCATCATTTATAAGAAAATGAATGCAAGAAAAACTAACGTGGCATTAAATAGTTAAATGTTCCAATAAATATAACTTATTGTTGATTCTCTAAATATTGTACTCTAATTTCATTTTAAAAAATTGAAAGCTTTCTTTCTCTTTCAATTGCAGAATTTAAATTTTATTATTTATAAAATTTATTTTCAACAATTTTCTCAATAATTCGATTAACTTCATTAATTTTTTCGCACTTTAATAAGGATTAAAATACTTAAATCAAAATTTTAATTGAATTACATTTAAAACGCTGGAATAAAATAACACCTGTTAGCAAATTTAGCTGAATTATTAAGAGATTGATACACTTAAACCTTTTCTATTTATCTTTAAAACAGAAGTTTTGCTACGTTCTTAAGAAAAGACCTATGAGTTACTTTGTATTCCCAAACGGTACTGTGTAGTAGTCATCACCTTTTTATAACTTTTTCTGAAAAGTGGAAGAATGTGTAGATCATTTGGAGAATGTGGAGGCAACCTTTTCGGGCAAAAGGAAAAAGGAATTTCAAAGAGGCTCTCGAAATTCAAACAATTTACATAAAAGTTAGGTTCGAATATTAAATAACACTTTCGAAGAACGTTCGAAGCATGGTTTTATGTTTCGGAGACAAATGTGATAAAAATAGTAAATTTTTGCATCGTTCGCAGAAAGGCAAACTCACGACTATATCTCGGACGTGACTTAAAGTCTTAATCCGTTGCCAGTTTCATAGCATTTTTATGACGGTTGAAAAGGTACTTTTGAGATTAAATGTATATTTAAAATATCAATTCTAGCTTGAAAAAAGAACTGTGAGATAAACGTTTTTATACAATGATCTGAAACAAAACAGAAAAGTTTCAGGTTTTTTAAACTTTTTTATGGAGTTTTATATGCATTTTTGTAAAGACTTTATATTTTTAAATTAGTAGCTATGTAAATATGTATTTTTTTAATATAGAAAATCACCTAAAGTTTTGGAGAAAGCTGACTCAATAATTCAATCGTTCAAACTCTTGAATATTCAGACGAAACAAAAAAAAAAATTCCATAAACTAATAATAATGCAGAATAATAGATAAATGTCAGGACCCAATTCTTATAGTAATAAATAAATAAATAAATGAATATCAACATGGAAAAAATATTTTTATGATAAAATTTTGCAAAACGCAAAAAAATAAAATGATTTTACGCCTACAAATACATGAAATTTTAAAATAGCTTGATACTTCATTGGAGATAAGTAACAGAAATATAAAAAAATACATGCATTTTTTTTATTTATCTCCCATACCTTATTTCTTAGGATATCCAATCATGCATAAAATTCTGTATTTTGTATTTATGTATGATATCTGCGTCTTACAGTTTGGAAAATACATTCCAGTACTTATATAATCTATAAAACGTGTCCAAACATATTTCTGTACTATGACAATTTATTTTTGAATAAACTCGCACTTTTAACAACTTTTATTTTTATATTTTTATTACCATTTCAGAACAATCTTCAATTTATTTATTTTAGAAGGTGTTTCCTTACAACTTAATCTGTAACGAAATTTTTATAGATGTTTCCTTTTTTTAAAATTTTAATAACAAATTTCTGTAACAACCATATGAAAATAACTGTAATTATTGATATCTTTTTAAATATACTTCGAACATTAAATATATTTTTAACAGATGTAAATGTTTCATTAAATTTTACAAGAGAATATTAAAACCCAAGATAAGCAACTCAGATTCACTAACTATAAAAGCTAAGTAACATGTTAAAATATTATTTTATTGAAATATAACAGGTGCTTACTAATTGCTTTTTAGTCACGCTTAAATATCTTAACATTTGAACTTTAGAAGATGACTTTGACATCAGTTTTACTATTCAGCATCGTTTGCATTCAAAGAGTTGGCATTTAACAATATAGTTGAAGTAAATAAAAAAATTTCACTTTGATGTAAGATTTGGAATTTGAATAAAAATTTTAAATTCTTTTATTAAATTCATTGATTTTTTAAAGAAAAATATGGAACAATTAATCTTTTATACAATTTATAGATTCAATACAAATGGCGAATCGACAAACACCTTTTCATTATGCTCTTTTATATTACAAACAAAACAACAATGATCAGAATTTTTATTAAAATTGTTGTTTTTTAATTGAAGAAAATATTTATTGAATAGAATTGCTTCGTTATGGTCCATCTTTCCCTTTTTTACTTTGGTTCAGTGGAGTTTGAATAATCTTTTTCAGCAAGTAAAAATTCATACATTATTTTATTGATTTGAAACACATTAATGGTACATATTGTTAGTATTTGTATATTTGCATTTGTATAGCATTCACTTTACATAATGCATTCTTTATTAATTTTTTTAAGTAGGACGCAGTTATTATTTTTTCCAAATGATATTTGTATTTCTTGCGAAAGCCTTTTTCTAAGTCTCTATCACGATTTTTACCTCAACAATGCTTGCTATTCTACAGAGGCACTGCTTGAAAGGAAATATTCCAGTGAAAATACGAAACATATTTAATTAACACTTCCATACTTCATATTTATTCCGAAAGTATCCAAACTTTCTACACAATTATGGGATTTCCTACACCGATAATGAGTGCAAAAACGAGAATAGAGGGCATGAATTATAATTATGACACCACAAATCGCAGATAATTGTTTCCGTTCAGGCTTATAGCTCAAAATAACTAAATGGAAAAGAAGCCAAAGGATAATTTTATAAAAGCACGTAAAGCAGTCGTTTTTAAATTCTTAGGCAAAATTTCTCTCGATATGGTTCTTAAAACATACATTTTTTTTTCAGAACAACTAATGTCACTAATAGTTCGTAAACTGTGATAAAATTATTTCATAAGTTTTAATTTAAGATAAGTTAATTGACTCGTTATCTTTTTTTACTTGTTTAATTTGCAATAGATTAAAAAATGTTTTTAATTATATTTAATATTTTCAAAAATTTGTATAAATAATCAAAATTTTTCGAGACAATTAGATGGAACGTATGATAACAAATTACGAGTTTTACATCTTACGAGTTAAATCAAAATTTATGTTTATTATCATGTGTGAACCTGATGTTGTTTTAGTTAAGGGGATTTGAAGCTTTAATCGTTTAAGCAATGAATTTTGAAGCTGTAAATCACCTAGGCAATTTATAAAACCAAAATAGCAAATTAAACATCTTTTAATTGCATATATTTTTACCTGCTTAGCAGGATTGTATTATTATAGTGTATGCTTTTTTGAAAGCAGATGCGTTTTTAAAAGGTTGGCTTGTTTTTACCCCTATTGATTTATTTAAATTTAATTTATATGTTTTTATCTTGATTGTGTATCAACAAATTGTTGAGTGAGCTTTAATCATATTATGATTAAATACTTTATTCATAACAAAATCAGTGTATATATACACTCATGTCCAAAATTAAAATCACAAACATAAAATGTAAGAAAAATAAAAAGCCATTCACTGAATTACCCCAAAAATTGGCACAGAGGTTCACTACAATGTAAGACAGAAAATAGGCACATAACAATATGGAAAATATTTTAATTGGAAATTAAGAAACAGAGTATATTGAAAAGCGTTACATTAGGAAACAGAGGTAAAGCATTTATCTCCGGAAAAGCCCGTCTGATATGGAGTATGACTACCGTGCGCTGCTATACAGGTTTCACAATGAGCTTTCATACTGTTTATGAAAGTGTCGATAAATGTTTAAGGTAACAAAGTCCCTTCTTCCAAAATCATGATTTTCAACTCCTGAAGGGTATTAGTAGGGAGGTTACTCTGTGCAATGACTCTTTCTAGACCATCCCAAACATGTTCAATAAGATTGGGATCCAGAGACCTCGATGGCCAGTCCATACGTCGGATATCCTCTTTCGAAAGAAAATAACCAACGATCTGGGTTCTGTGTGGAAGCGCGTTATGTTCCATAAACATGAAGTCTGGGCCAAAGGCACAACGGAGCATCTTCACATAGGGTTCAAATATCTCATCCCGTATCATTGACAGAACCCGCAAAGACGTGCAGTGATGTGCGACTGTCCAGCATTATGTCATCCCAGATAAGGATTCTTCTGCCATAAAATCTATCGATTTTTTTACGTAAAAGGGATAATAGCGAGTTCCTTGATCTCTCCAGATAAATATTCGAGGAATGTCCCTCTGTGTGGTAAATATGGACTCATCACTGAAAAGAACCCCCGCCCTCACTCTTGCTGAGCTCAAGACTGGCTTGTTCAGTACCACACCATTCAAGCTTTTCTGATGTATTCAGTAAAAGATACGCACTCAACTGGTCCCCGGGCATAAAGGGCCTTTTCTGTTAGACTTATGTATACTGTTTGTCTAGAAATTCTTATTCCAGACGAAGCAACAAGGTCTGAGCAATTCGAGGAGCCATTGTCAGCCTATCCCATCGCGCACTGAATCCCAAATAACGATCATGCGCAGGTGTTGTTGCTCTGTAACGGCCATGGCTGGCATTCTTGGTTACCGTATCGTTTCCTTGGAATTAATTCCAAAACCTGGATACCAATTTTGGTCCCACTAAAAACCATCGAGGCTCTTCAACTTGAGACTGCCCAAATTCAAGCCTGTCAACGCTCTGCATCTCAAGGAATCGTCTAAACGATTATGACAACTCATTCTCACTGGATAGAGATTAATTATTTTTATTTTTAATGCAATAATTACAAAATTGCAGGCGAAAGTTTCAGATGCCTAAAAGATCTAATTTCAGTTGTTCCTCAAAAACTAATGCCAAAAAACATTTTTTCCCATAACAAAGATCGATATCGTATTGTCAAGAAGATTTAAATAAAAAAATCGTCAGCTTTAACCTCACAAACATGTTTATTGAAGGAAAGTTGCGATATATATATATATATATATATATATATATATATATATATATATATATATATATTCATTTTAAAAGTAATCGAAAAATATTTGAAATTTTAATCAGTAATGAACCCAGGCTTAACTTTTATTTCTTTGTCAATTAAAACACCTCTACATTTCAAATCTAAAAAACGTGGAGGATTTCCATTCGGTGAAAGATCTCATGAAAAGACTGAAAATAGTTTTCATCCGATTCTTGTCTTTCAGTTTCGTATTAAAATTATGTTCATGTATTCAGTGAAACACTTTATTTGAATAAAATTTAACTAAAAGAAATTTTTATTCTATCTCCACATCTTTCATCAAACAAATTCGTTTATTTTTAGAATACTTATTTGAAATATAATTTCGTTAAGAAACTAAAAAATGTATGCTATTTACATTTTGCAAACCTTTTAATTGAACTGTAAACAATGCATGAATTTACAAAGACTTGAAAGTATATTACGGATATTTGCTTAAGAATGGGAATGATATTAATGTGGATAAACGGTTTTGTCTTTTCTTTAGTGATCGCAAATAAACTATTCATGGTTATTTTAAAAATAAAAAGTGAATAAATAGCTTACATCATTTTTTGTTGATTAATTTTAGAAAAGCAATTAAAGAAAATGCATTTTAGTAATTGAACTCATGTGATAAAAGCTGAAAGAAAATAAAGTATATTTTATTGTTTATAATAAGTGTGCATTCTTGTTAAATAACTAATTAAACAAGCAAGACAATTGCCTGTGTTTCATTCTCATTGCTAATTGTTTTCCTTATCATTAAAAAAATTAGAATTTAAATTGGATCAAACATTAGAACCAAGATGTATAAAACAAAATAAATTCAAAATGCGTGATTATTTTGCATAAAAGGCTCAAAATTTTTTTCAGTGTTTAAATTAAACATAATCAAAATGAATAACAAGAATTTAGAAGTTACATACATCAAAAGAACTCTGATAATACTTTTATAATATATTCTACTTAAATATACTCATGAATTTTTCAAACTGTTTCGTCTAAGATAGCAATCACTTAAACAAACAATAGAATTTATGTCTTAGTTAATACATAATATCTCGATTTTTTTCTCAAGCTTACAAGATCTTGCTTGCAAAAAAAGTGTACAAGAAAGTTTATGAAAATCATTATAAAACAGAACTTTCCAAAATACGACTATATTAAACTTTTAGTGCTTTGTTTACCAATATGTTCCAAACACACATTCTGTGCAGGAAGATACAGAATTAATCCTTCATAATAGATGGAAAGATAGAAAATAATTACACAAGTATTTGTAAGCATCAAGTTAAAGGGGGACTTATGATTCGCAGACAAAGCGAAGAAAGGTATTACAAGCTAGCCTGATCATACAATTATGTCAGAAAATTAAAACTAAGATCTAATCAAATGATTCAAAAATTCCAATTTCTTATGGAAAAAAAACTTAATTTTGAGGAATGTTAGGATATTATAGTATTTTTCATATCAACACAATTTTCTGATTCTTTTATCGTACAAAATGTTTTGAAACTAATTTATGAATCTCATGTCCATTCATACTACTTTTATGAAGTCGATTTTGATTATTACCTGGAAGGAGTCGCGAAAATTTTATCATGAACAGAAAGTTTAATCAAAAACTACATCATAAATATGTTTAAAACCTTTTGTTTCCAGATGGAGCAAACTTTTGAAATTTAATTTGAAATCACCTTCCTATTGACTATTACTTTCTTACGGCAACAAAACTTTGACTTTTACAAACTCCAAGCACAATGTTTTCATCTCTTTATCATTTGTTAGCTAATTTATGAAAAATATACTTATTTACACTACTTTTTTGTCTTCAATATTGCAAATTCTGTCTAGTTGCAATTATGAAAGTTTATTCATTAATAACAATTGTCAGCAATATGTGCTTCTATTTTATCATACGTATGTTTAAAATCTTATATCTCTATGCTAAACGAAATTTAAAGAATGCATACGAAAACAATTTTTATGAGAAATATATATTTTTAGCATGAATTTATGAAATAAGAACGAATATCTTCATCATTTTAAATTTTATAACGGTTCATTCCACCTCAAAGAAGGTGAGATCGATTAAATTTTGTTTAGATCAAAATACAAGTTCTAATAAATAAATTGAAATCTGAATTATGAAACTGGATGATTCTAAGTGGAAATTCCAAATGATCGGTGTTTGATTGTTTCTCTTAATTGTGTATTGATACCTACCGATTCTGGTTCGTGTTTACTATAATTAAAATAAAAAGAGTTCTCTTTTGGTATTGATTTCAAGATTCTTTCACTTTCTGATGTTTACTAAAATATTATTGCATTTAGACATGAAACGAAAAAAAAATGCTTTCGTCATACTTCAATTTCCTCAAAATTTTTATAACTCTCCAAGTTAAAAAATGATGAAAATTTTTGAAGTAAAAATTCTGAAATCAAAAATATTTACATTTTGAAGGTGGAAAAAAAATGTTTGATATTTGTACAGATATGATGAAAACGAGAGCATCCGCTTTCCTTACTGAAATATTATATTTGATGATAGCTGAAATGTTATGTTCTTGTACTAATAAAATTAGGAAAAAATAAAAAAATGCGTATAATTTCATTAACAGAATTATATTTTTTTAAAGAATCCTTCAAGTATACTTCATAGGGTTTCTGGTTCTCATAGAGTTACGATATCTGCGATAGGCTATAAAGATTCTATAGGGAAATAGAATGTTTTCTATTTTTTATTTTTACTTTTTTATATTCCATTAACGTTCTTTTAAACAGAATTGGATTAACTTTGCGGTTGCAGTTGCAGTTAATGCTTAGATTTTAGAACCTCAAAAAAGTTATCTAAAAAAAACTGAAGCATTACAGGAAGTAGAGCGAAGCCGTAGCATTTCGATAATTATAACGATGCCTTGCACGGTGCACTTCGCAATGAAGATTATTATGAGAGTTTAAAGTAAGGCCCGAGGAAATAACGTATCTTATGACACGAGTGAAAAATATTATCAGTTAATGGATTTGGAAAGTATGAGTCGAGAAAAAAAAGTTATTTCAAAGATGCACGTTGAAAGATTTCGGGTACAAAAATCTGAAAGAAACAAGTTTCGAAAAATCCAAAGAGAAAGTTCGGATTTCCCCCACGTTTTTGCTGGCGTGTTGAAAAGAAACTTTTTTTCAAAGCAAATGAAATTTCTCGATTTTTTTATTCTCGTTTTTTTCTTTCTCGAATACGGCTAAGAAGGGGAAAAAAATACGTTAAAAGTACTTTGGCATCAAGAAAACTCATATTTTGTGAAATATAATGCATGAGAAAAAAAATGGATCATTTTAGCCTGAAGATGGTTGTTGAGGACGCGGTAGGGAATGTCAAACATTACCAAAAGTAGAAGATAAAACGGAAAAAATATATAGAAGAAAAAAAAAACATGGTTTTCCGTTAGTTTTGTACCTGTAACTTCTAAAATTTTGTATATAAAACTTTTTTTTTTCATTCATGAGTACTTTCAATCTTACAACCTACGTACATTTTTTGCTTGATGCTTTGTTATAATATATAAGATTGATTTGATTAGCAAACATATGTCACATTCCCAAGATGCTTATATTCCTAGTAATATGTCTAAAGTAACCCCTCGGATTGCGGATTTTATTTTTTATGGCTTATTATTTTTGAATCCAATTTTTAATAATTTTTTAACATTAATTGCATTTTACGCAGAAAATTTCCATTTTGAAAAATTAATTAATTAATAATAAGATATCTATCAATTATTTTTATAAGTTTCTTTATTTATAATCGTATATTCTTATCCAAGCCTGCATACAATTCTATACAAAAAATGTACAAAATTATATTTATAGACTTATTAAATTCTGAATATGTATACCTCATATGACAGAATTCATATAGTTTCAAATAACCTATTAGCAAGGGATGACATCAGTAAAATTCTGGATTCTATTTATATCAATTTATGCACTTTCTAAATTATGATAAAAGCCATTTCTCAGATTTTGAAGATGAATTAATGGGTTACTACATGAAAGGCAGCAGAGGGGAGGGGGTCTCTGTAACTTTTTTAGCACAATTACCTGACAGAATTTTTTTCAACAACAAATTGTAGCCCTTGAGTAATACCAAGAATGCTTTTAAGGGAATTGGCAAATACTACTAAATAAGGATTTCTGTTATGGTTATATGTGTATACGAGTGAAAGTATAGCCAATAGATGGATACTTTTTTGACTGATTGGGCTTAAAATGTGACTACAATCTTTAAGTGCTAAAATTATATACCAAAGAGTATCTATACATTTGCTTTGTAGTTTACCTATTCATTTGTTATTCAACAGCCTGATATCAAGTTTCTTCGCAATGGATTCCATACAAAATGTGAGGAAAATTTTGTATAAAGTGTGCATTTATTGTCTTTCAATTATTGCAAAGTTATATGTAATTTTATCGGAAAATACAAATCGGAAAAAGAATAAACAGAGGGGATATATTCCTGGGATTTTCTAGTTGTTTATAACTTTTCATCGAGACATTTTCATATCATTTGATAATAAGGATCAATCAAAAAAACTTTCGAGATCAACCTATTTAATATGAATATTAAATTATATTTTTCTTATTAATTTCCTTTCACAAATTAAAAAAGATTCCTTTTATTAATTTCCATAATTTATGATGGAAAATAAAATAAGTGTCACTTTAGAATAAAATAATCTATATAAAAATATATTATTATTACTTTTCCGCTATAGCTGTTTTCAGTGAATAGCTCTCGCCAATTTTAATGAGAATTTTAAATCTTTCTCCTGTTTTTTCCAGTTATATATTTATGTTTTACGTTACGAAATACAAATTTTAGGTTATAAATATTCTAAATATACTTAACCTATACCAAGCATTTAATATGAATTTATGCAATTATTGTGCATGGAATTTAAATACAATCCGTAGTTTTACATGCACGCATACTCAATTTTTTTTCATTTGACTGATAACAGTTTTAGACAGAGAATTCAAATCTTTGATATGATTCTTTAAATCTTCAACATTAAACATTTGTGTTATAATTTAAGCTATTTAAGAACTTTGAAATTAGTCAAATTATATTATTCAACGAAAATTATAGCAATCTTTTTGCCGAAATTAGTTTTTGTTACATAGAAATTCATTCTTTACTAACTAGTAAAATAATATAGACTTCATCATACGTACAATAGCAAACATTAATAATATCTATACAGCTTTCACATCACAGCAAACTATTATCTTCTTAATTTAAATGAACAATATGCGTTCTAAATAAAGAGAAATATAAATTAATAAAGAACATTATATTTTTTTAATAAAAATTTATAAATTTTGATTACTTTATTATTCATATCATCTAGATTATAAAAATAAACATAAATATGTAAAATAATATTTATATACAAAATAATAAATATTTATTTCACATCTATGAGATGAATTTGTAGCATAGACTAGAGAAAATATTAGATGACTTGTTTGGATAAGATTCGATTTAATTAGAATTTGGGAATGTCTCTAATTAAACCAATTTCCATTGCTTTGTTTGTGTTATGTATGTCAGAGTTATAAAATTATACTAGGATTAAAAAGGGGTTTTGCATTCTACATAAGGAACTTTTTTTGTTTAGATTAACCATCAGGACTTATAATTCAAACATTCAAATAAATTTGAACTAAATTCGAGCTGACATTCTCTAAACTCAGATAATTCTAGAAAGCTCATAACATATATTCCTCAAGTTATTTTCTTTAGAATTCATTAGGAGGAAACATTAAATTCAGCGTTCCTTCACTGCATTCCCAGTGCTACCAACTTTTGATTTGATTAAAGTAACTAGTCTCTCTGGGGATAGCATGAATTCTTTTACAAATATGGATTAAGAGATCCACTACAATGTTTTAATTATAATGAGTCGAGGCACATTTGTTGCTAAAGAGATAACTTGGATAGAGATTTATTTCGCAATTCCTGTTCTATGTAGTAACTGTGCTTATATTTTATGGTTCTAAATTTGGTGGAAACTTTTTGAAATCAAATAAAGATTATTTGTATTGGTATTTGAATGTTATTAAAGAAGCAAGTTGCTTTATATTGAACACGTTTTTCTTTTGAAAAATTAAAATTTCTTGTTAAAATGTATCATAAATAATCTTAAAAATCTATCTTAAAATCTTAAATTCATATTTTTATTTGATTAATGTCGAATTATCTTAAAAATGATCTATCTATTAAATTTTTTTAAAATATAGTATCTTTTACAGTAAAATAATAGGCTTAAGATATATTTTATATAAGTAATTAAATTGTCAAGTACTTATGAATTGAAAAATTTCTGTCATTAGTACTTCCAAAAATATTTAATTATAAAAATAAATATTCGAAATAGTGTAATTTGAATACTGATTCACTGATATTTGCTGAAATATAACATTTCTAATTATGAAAAATCTAATAATGTATAACTTACATCATATTTATAGCATTATCTCTACTTTGGCCGGAAACAGCATGTATTGTTTTCTGTTAAAATAATAGAAATGAATTTTTGTTCTTCACTTATTCATATGAAAAGCTTTAAGCCTATTTTTAATAATAAAATAATAGGCTTAAAATGTATTTATATTAATTGATAAATTCTCCATCCTCATGAACTAACAAATTTTTGCCATGAGTACTTTTAAAATATTATAACATAATCAGTATGCGAAATACCTCAATTTGAATACTGATTCCCAAAATACTTGCTGAAATAAATCACTCCTTATTGTGGAATATTTGATAATTTATAACTAGTTTCATATTTATAACATTACCTTTATAACATAACGTTGCTTTGCATGAAAGCAACAAACGCAAATATATATATATATATA
>JAPMOQ010018920.1:8432049-8471373 GCA_026543055.1 Argiope trifasciata
TGTGTGTGTGTGTGTGTGTGTGTGTGTATTACGAATGATTATTTTTCTAGAAAATAAATACATTTATATAAAATTAAATCACTATATTGCATCTTACAAATTTATGTAAATAATAATGGGAAGAACCCAATATTTTTATGAGTCAAAAAGTGATTTTATTTGAAATTTGAATTTTATTTTAGAGGTTTTTTTTAAATATTTATCACTATATTTAATATAAGACAAATAATAACAATAACTGTTATAAGAATTGTAGTACTGAAGTTCAATACTTACAGATCCAGGTTATTGAATTATCACAATATAGTTCAAACTATATTATTATACATATTGAAGATTATTATACACTTTAAATAAAAGCTAATTTGTATACATTAATACTAAGGGCAAATTTCTTTTTACTTTAATAAGAAATAAGAGATACAAAATAATACCGATTTCGATAATAAGGATATTAATAAAAATATTCGATTTATAATTATGGTCTTTGCCTTCAGGTCCTTTAACAGAAGCTCTTGATTCTCATTTGTCTTTTAGGTTAATGCTCTTAACAGATGCTTTGCCAAGTACGAATCTTTTGTTGTTGGAAAAACTGAAATGGATATACGTTCTTGGTATTGTGTGAATTAATTCGAATTATCTGTTTGTAGCAATGCCTAATTTCATATGACAAGCATCTAATAGCCGTGTTGATAAATCAAATAAATCATATAGCGACCGCAGTTTAATAATTCTCTATGGCAGATTCGTTTGTAATTTTTTGATTTGTAGTTATTTAGTTTGAATAACATCTTCCTAGATACATCTAGATTACGTAGAAAGGTATATGTACATTGTCTAGAATACCATTGCTCAAATTTAATTCCTGTTTTTACTTTATACATAGCCTTATACAAAACATCATTACATCATTAAAAAAAGACAAATGAAGGAAGGAAATGATGCCAGAAAAAGAATTAAGTAACCATGTGAGAAATACAATTGTTTTGAGTGATATGAATTGTACGAAGATTTTCAAGGACCAAAAGAACTGTGATTTTATAAAATGAACCAAGAATATTTACTAAAAATGTATTTATATTAAAAAGTTTCTTCTGTCAGCATATTTTTTAAAATATATGAAATTTTATGAGAATTTAATATATTAGTTTCTAATTTAATAGTTATACAAGTTCTTAAAGGTTTTAAATATAATTATCGTTTCTTTAAATATGACTTTGTCAAGATTTGAGCTTTATTCTAGGTTTTACAATGAATTTGGATTGCGGAACTTTGAAATAGTGCTTTTACTTTAAGATTCACAAATTAATTTCATTAAGTTTTTTTTTTTTTTTTTTTTTTTTTTTTTTTTTGCACATGAAATACAAATTTTTTTTTACATTTTATTTATTACCATGGTTTTTTCTTACCTCATTTCGAAAAATACTTTTTAAATATAATTTTAACTTTCAGTATTAAAATTGCATTGAGTTTTTTCATCTGCCTTTTTCTATATTTATGTATGTAATTAACTAAATATGTAAATGAACATAAAAAAGCTGTATTTCGAACGAGAATACATATTTTAGAAAATACGAAATTTCCTCATTAATATAGTTTTAAATAAATGAGACAACACAAAAATTTCAATGATTTTCCTCCTTACTTCTCAAGCGTCGTTATAAACTAAAAAAATGTTCGAAACAACTGAAGAAATTGGATGTTTCCTGAAGAAATATTAAAGCTATTTTGCTCCAGAAAGAAAAACGTATCAAATTTCGTATTTAGTAAAATGCATGGATATTAAAAATTACATTGTCAACTTCATTCTTTTTTGAGTGAAAATGTTTGCTCTTAATTAGGATTTTTAAAACTTTGAAATATAGACAAAGATGTTTTGATCGAAATTACATTCATATGAATAAATTAATTTGAAAAACAGAGTAAAATGAAATGCGTTTTGGACAAGTGTAAAAATACATATTGATAAACTTTAAGAGAATTTTAAAAATTGAATGATATGAAATAGGATAAATTCAGTAAAGTATAAGAGCTTTTGAATATAAAGGAATTTCCATCCTATTTTCCAATAAAATATGACTGAAAAATAATTCCTATTACCGTCGATATTTTTTGCTGTTGCAAACAGATGATTAATTATTCGAACGAATGAATTTTCGTTTCTTGAGTAAATTAAATTATGTACGTCTCCGAATATAAAAATTCAAATTAATATTCGAGTGTCAAGAAAATTTATTGTACTTATTAAATGCTTATTGAATCTTAAGAATATTATACTGAAAACAATGGATACAATTCTGTTTGATTTTTAGAAGTAATGCGAGTATTTTTAAATGCTCAAATTCCATATTTACAAATATTCACTTTATTTCAATTATATTCATTAGAAATCTCTGAAACATGTCCCTATAATTTTCCAGCAACCTTTAATTGAAATACTATTTTCTTATTCAACCAATATATCTCTTTATCTTTTCTTTTACTAATAAAATTTATATCGAGCTTCCAAGTGAGAACAAAATTTGCCAAGCATAAGAGATACGATATTATAAAAAATGTCGGCAGATTCTTTATACGAACAATCGAAAGATTCAGGAAAAGTTGAAATCACATTATTGGAAATAACAAGTTTTAACAAAAATCAAATGAATTTTTTTCTATAATATCCGTTATATATACTTAAATATAATTCTATATACATATAATTCGTACGGAAGACGTACATATAATTCTATTTTGTAAAATAATTTTAATATCTAAGTTATTAAAATTTGTGTGCAAATACTTTTTTGTTGTGGTTGAAAAAGAAACTGTCGTATCAGAAAATACTCTTGACTCATGAATAATTTTTGTTTTAGAATTTTGTTATTCATCACTGAAAATCATGAAATTTTTTAAGTTCTTGATATCAAGTTAATTACGAAAAAAATTAACTTTAATCAATACATAAATTATTATAATGTATTACATAAAATTACTCTGCTATTTATTACATAAATATGCGAAAAAACATACAAAACATAATTTTAAAAGTGGAAAGCCATATTAAATTTTGGCATATAGCTTTGAATTAATCCAAATCTGTACAGATTTAAAGAGTGCTTAAAATTCAACCTTTAATATCTTATCGATTCGTAAACGATACAATTAATTTTAATTTTCCAACTTTTATAAGATGTAGAAAAAAAAACCTAAGACTTCTCAAGCAACAAAAAAATGTTTTTAATTTTTATGCCAAGTCTGGATTTAACATGACACATCATGTTTATAACAAATCAAATTTACAATATACAGTTGTAAAAAACTTTTGGAAAGAAGGCATTTTTGAGGTTTGACGTATCATAACGTTAATTTCATTAGAAGGAATGCCAACGCATTTTATATCATTTTTATGTCAATCAACATTCTTCAAAAGAGGAACCAAGAATGAAGTTTCTGTATCTAACCAAATCAGAAGAAATACATATATTTTAAAGAATACTGATTTTTCCAAAAAATATAAGTGAATACTAATATTTTTTTAATTGATATAATAGTTTAATGATATGAAAACAAATTGATCAGATCTCCAATTTTTGGAAATTTCGGAATCGATATTGTTTTTATTTCATTATGCAGTTTCTGCACTTACTGTTATGAACCACTTTTGTAAAAATCTCGTGTCTAAAAGAAAAAAAATCGGAAAAATATAACTGTTTGGTTAAGTGAAGAAACTTTTATGTGTTTATATGGACGAAGTGAATTTCAGCGTTAATGAGAGTTTGCGGCTTTTCAAATAAAATTATATTGGATATAATAATTCTTTTGAAAGAGCTTGCTTTGGAGTAAAATTGCCTGTACTTGCTAAAACAGAGTCAATATATGCTCACACTATGATCATGTATGGAGAGAAACGTATAATATTTGAAAAATATTTTAAAATAATTTATGAAATGCTTACTGGTTTTGGTAAAAAGTGCATAGTATAATTGTTTCGATTTTTATTTCTCACCAAATAGCATTTTTATCCAATGGTGTCTGTGGAGCTCTTACTCAATGGGTATTAATTTGAAATTAACAAAGTAATTTAAAGAAAAGCAAAAATTTCACTTTCCAACCAGGGATAATTTTTTATTGAGATGGAGTGACAAGAAATATGTACCATTTCTCAGTTCTCTTCGTTTTTCAGACTGCTATAAAACTGATAAAAAAATTATCAAACCAGATGTAGCTATAAATTGAAACTGGATGAAGTAATAGAGCTATCAGCCATTGTTTATTAAGCAACAACTCAAAAGAAAATGATAAAAAAGGTATTTCATACAAACTCTTTATCGTCTTTTAGGTGTGTCTGCTTGAAATACATTTTTTACAGATTATGATTCATAAATAATGACAACTAGGACTTCCGCATAAATTTAGGGAATCAAGAATTAATTTGACTGAAATCTTAGTTGTGAAATTCCTTATTATTCTTCCATGATTAACCAAAATGTAGAAATTGCAAGGTGACAGTCGTTTGCAGCTTACTTCTAAACACTTTCTGGCCTTCTCTTCCTTTTCTTCTTTTTTTCTGTTCTTGTTAAAGTATACGTCTTTAGGTAAAAAGCCATGCCTTTGTTTTTTTCCGAATACATCGCACATGACGTGCGCACGTGAAAAAAAAATGTTTGTACTGTGCAGGGAATCCCGAATATTTTGGGGTTGATCACTGCCATCTAATCATTAAAACATAATTATATCTTATTTGTATGTATTTACTATTGATATAACCTCTCTTTGCTGATAAAAGAAAAAATCATAAAAAAGTATAATATATTTCCAAATCTCATTTTGATGTGTTGATATATGTATCATGTCTAGATACATATCTGTAGTTAAATCACAAGTAAAGGTAATTTGAATAAAAGGAATTATAAGTTGTTCAAATATCTTACGATTTCTTTCATAACTTAAAAAATAATCCTTAGAACTACTTATTCATAATTTCGCCTTCAAATGCACAAAAGTTATCTGAGAATTCTCAAATTTATTCGAAAACTACTCAAGCTTTGTAAAACTGATCCAATCATGCGTATTCATGAGACAACATGAAATTACAATGTCGTAATATTCCAATACCTATTTCATGAAACGTTTTCAATGCCAACCGTTATAATCATAGAACATGATATTGTTTTCGCTTAAAGTTTATGGAGCCTCAAAATGTGAAGTCAACACATTTTTGTGGCCTCAAAAGGCTTAGGAAAAAAATTGAATATTTATCAATTATATTTTATTTTTATTTAGAGTCGGCTTTCATAGTACAGTTTTGAAATATCTATCGTCTGCTAATGTCATTTCATTTGAGAGTCGGCTTTCATAGTATAGTTTTCCATTATCTATTGTCTGCTAATGTATTTTTATTTTTAAGTCGACTTTCAGTATATAGATTTTGAACTATCTATGGTTTACTGTGGTAGTTTTCCGCTTGGAATTCACAGAATTTTTGCTCAGTTTTTATAAAAACTACGTTGCGTTTTTTGTTTAATTGATAAAATTTGTTGGTTAAAGGGATATGAACCAAGGATTATTTGTTTTTTTATTAGAAAATATTGCAAAAGGTTATGACTTAAATTTTCCCCAACTAAAGTTACAACTTGATTTCCAACTTATACATTCTCTGAATTCTTATGAATCGCCTAAATATTAATTTATGTCATTAATCAGTTTAAACCGGTTTGAAACAATCACGAAATCATCATATTATGCATGCGTTGATATTTTTTAAAATAAAGATGGGCTTTTTTCATTTCAAAACCGACCGATCTCAAAAAACTTCGTTTGCCAGTTAAAAAAACTAAAACAGAAAATATTTCCAACAGCAGAATACAGTGTGGAATAATTAGTGGGAAATGTTCAAAATTGCAAAACAAAGTCTAAAGTAAAAGATCCCCATTCCTTCACAAAGATTTCAAAACTAAATGCATAAAAGTTTTTTTAATCATTGAGTTTTGTTAATTTATTTTGAAGATATAACTCACCAAGATTCAAAACTATTGCGTTATTTGAGGATGGGACTGTTATAGTTTTGGGAATTGTGTGATTCCAATATTCAAAACAAATTCTATGTATTCGGTGAAAATATTTATGCAAAACGATACATATCTATACAACTCGGGTTATTTGAGGTTTTTAGAGGAAGCCTTCAACATACTAACGGATGATCGGTAAGAGATTTCGCAGAAGCTTGTCCTCTTGTTTATACTGCTTTTCTTTCAGCAAATTTTGGTTATTAGTTAAATGACTTCCAAGTTAAAACAAGAAATTTATTCTGAAAATTTTGTTTTTTATTTGTTTTAATTCTTTATTTTTAATTATTATTCCTTCTGTGATTTATCATACCTAAAGCACACACACACACATATATATATAGATATATATATATATCGAATAATCTAAAAATTAGAAAGAACTATAAAAATTAATAATTCGAAAGCAAATAAAGATAAAAAGTTGCGGTTTGCACTAAACGGATGGGGAAGAATCCGGGTTTAGTATGGCAAAGAGACAAAATTAGTTCTGTTGGCAAAAAATTGATGGGGCTATAGCTTTTTTTATTTCTCCAAGAGATAATTTAAAAGTGAAAAAAACTGCTGAAAATTTTTGAGTCAGCCTAATTACAATTAATTAGTTAAATGTTCAATATGATGTTCATCATTCTGTAGTACAGCTGTGAGACGAATCACCACATCGTCCACACCATTTAGTAGCAATTCTTGCTTTATGACAGACCCATTTTGACGGATGGCATCTTTCGTGAAGCTAGTGATGAAGTTTGATCGCTGTACACTTTCGACTTCGAGAATTCCCACTGCCAAAAAACAGGGTGTCAGATTGGGAGATCTTGGTGGCTATGCGTGATTAAAGTGCACTCTGGTATTGAAAACTGGCTTCATGGCATAGGTGTAGGGTGTCTTCCCCATGATCTGGGCTTCCCGGGTTTGAGTCCTGGTTCGGCCATGGTTGTTCTTCTGCGCTCTATCTGTGAGTTTTATGAATGTGCTTCCCTGTAAAAAGGGATTGTGTAAACGGATGTGAAGCTTGAAGTAGTCGAGCCATACCCATGGCCCTATTTGGCACTACTGAACAAAACAAGACACTCTCATTTTGGGTTGAATCGCCGATAGCTTTGTGTCAGCGGGCTTGTAAAGTGCCATAAGTAACAACAACAACAACAACTGATAATGCGATCCTCCGCAAACGTTGATGTAGCATGCTTTGCAAAGGCAGAGCAATATGAAGTGGTTCTCCATCTTGCTTAATGGTGACTGTTTGGAGTGCCTGTCATTCTTGCAGTTCAGTAATAATGTTATTCTGTAATAATGCAGCATATCGTTGACGAGTGACAGAAACTGTTTTGAAACCAGTTTGTGTGGCCTCTTGGGAAAAAATGGAGAAATTATGAAACCACACCAGATTGTCACTTTAGGCTGGTACAAGGTTTCCACAGCAATTATATGTGGATTTTCTGCGGTCCACACTCGATAATTTCGGGAGTTAACAGTGCCAGTGAGTGCGAAACCATTCCATCTTATTGAATACCAAAATCGCAAAATCTTGTGAGTCGAAGTCAGTAGGTTTCAGTTTTGGGTTATGCTGCAACTTGTAGGGATAGCCTTCAGAGTTATTCGCAGTGCTCTCCAAACCCTTCCGTATGATATTCCTGTCTGCTTTGAAATTTCTCAAACACTTCATTCCCCATGTCCAGAAACCGCCAACATGTATTGCACCGTCTGCTCTATTGTTATGGCAACAGCAGTAGACGGTTATTAAGGGACGTCCACTTCTTGGACGTGACGCCATAGAACTTGTAGCTTCGAATTTCTTCATCATTTTGTTCAATGCAGAAGATATTATTGGCATTTGCTGTCTCACATAACCTTTATGTAGCGATATGTTCGCAATGTCGCTGTGGCATTTTTCTAATTCTTACATTATAGTTTAACTAAGAGGGCTTTCTCAACTATGGATAACTTTTCGATGCTTATAAGCGTGGACTGTCATAACCTGCTTTAGCTCCTTTTTATAATGTTTGTTGCTTTGCATGATCATACATCAAAAACACAACAGTGCCATCTGTTGGTCGCCAATATAACTATTTGTTTCAGTGCCACTCAACACCCGACTTCTTTGCCATCCGTTTAGTGCAAATCACATCGTTTTATCTTTATTCGTTTTCAAATTATTCATTTTTAAATTTCGTCTTTACTTTTGGATCACATGGTATATAGTTTATTTTGCATCAGTAAGAAATAAAGTATACATCTTTACGTATACTTATTTCCTACTGATGCTCTCTGATACTCTGTTCGTACTGATACTACTCTTTATGTAAGCTTATTTCTTTAAGTATACTTATTTCCTACTTCTATAATTCTTTAAGTTTACAATATTTAATTTAAACTGCACAGTACCTGTATTTTGAAATGGTTTTATATTAACAAGCTTGAATACTTATCTCTATTAATTATGTAAACATAAAAGGTGTTGAAGGAGTCCAGATATTGAGCTGATATTTTGGGCATGGTATTTATAAACATAAACTGTGTATGCACTAACACATACATACACACAAATGCATCTTCATCTCTCAGTGGACTTTTCGACTTAGCTTAATTAAGACTGTTGAAAATTGTATAATGAATGAGTCGAGACTAAATTCAGATATCAAATCTTTATATTTGACCCATGCTCCAATTCCTTACACAGAGGAAAGGACTCCACAACATGATAAATCTTAACATTTAAAAATAAAAATAAATTAAAAAACAAAATTTGAATAACTTTTTCTTCTGAAAAAAAGCTTATTTTAATTTTTTTCAAGGATTTAAAAAAAAAAAAAGAGTCAATTTTGTTTTAAGGAACTGTTTCTACTCTTTGTTATCTAGTGAAGATCTGTATCTGTTACCAAGCATAACTTCCCTGATTTCTAGCGAAAATTATTAAAATTCAGAGTTCCTAAGATGTAATATGCATTATCTCAGGTGACCGAAAGCAATAACCCTCATTCAAAGAGCCATCGCTGTAATTACATAATCAACAATACCCTTTAAGAAAATGAGCATCACTAAACACGTGCGTCACTTACACCCGCACAAGAAAGAGAGTACACATACCCCGAGAAAATTTACCAGAAGCTAAAAGAGCCGCGTTAATACGCTTTTACGGCTTCTTGTACAATGTTCCGGGATAATTTATTTTTCCTTTCAAAGGTGCGTTGCGTCCATTCGCAATATTCTGAAACAACCCCCTCCCAACTTTGCTACTTTAGCAGTCCCGTTAATCTTCGTGGATCCCCCGACTTGAGAACCTGAGCTTCCATGTCTATCATGCAAGCGAGAAAGGAAACTTGGACAGAAGAAAGCAATAGAAATCAGCAGGGCGTGCTCATTAATCCTGTTCCAGGAGACGCAGTCAATATGTTGGCCATTTCGGCAGGGGCTCCGTGCATTGCCTTCTTTTCCTAACCAGGGAAAAAAAAAGAAAATTCTGCATTAGGATGTTATGGTACCTGGGTATACGATGATGGTGTTATTTCCATAAATCGTTCGTGGGGAAAGGAAATTAAGGAGGTTTTTTTATAGTCAGAAATTATTCGGGTTTCCCAGATAGATTATTATAAGAGAAGGATTATGATGTTGCATAATATGTAATTTGCCATAACTATCTATAAGGAATAGTATTACAGACTTCTAGAAAAATTTTTATATATGAACTGATAATATTGTTAATAAAGTAAAGGAATTAGAATACAGACTTCTTATCATATTAATGCCACATTTCTTTAAGTGGAAACCTATATTTCAGTATTGAAATGTGCATTTATTTTCTCGTTGATACTTTGTGGATATGGAAAAATAAGCCCATATTAAATCTTTTTAAGGAATAATTTTTGTATTGATAAGAATTCAACATTTTTTTTTTATTAACAGATAAATAACTGATTACTTTTAAAGTGTAAACAAACATATATTGATGCATTTTAGTGGTCCCAAAATCCAAAAATTAAATGATTTTATCGTTGATTCAACAAGACCAAAGCTATAATAACAATATTTATTTATTTCCTATATCGATTACAAGTAAAAATGTCGATTATTGTCAGTTTCAAATAAGACTAAATTCAAATACAGTCATAAGATGGCTAACTGAAATCGATTTCAGTTATTTATAATGGAACTTCAGATTTTTATATCTGTTTAGTTATCGAACATATTATTTAAAATAAATTTTATTTACATTGGTATTACAAGTAATTTTAGATTGTTGCACAAATCACTTTAGCTGAGTGTGCCAGTCAATTCAATGGCTAGTTATTTTTCTCTACAAGTTATAAATCAGTTGGAAAGTATTGTTTTCTAAATTTAAATACATCATTTAGCTTTTGATTATTAATTTACTCACAGCCATATTTAATTTCAATGTAGTGTTATTTGTCTCTTGATAGACATTGCTAATTTTTAAGAGATATCATTTTTTCTTTTCTTAAAACATTTTTTATTCATTTAGAGGCGAATAAGAATTAGATATAATTATTTTACAACAGACACATTTCTTCTCTACATAATTTTGATTGCATATTACATATATTTTCTAAACGCAATTTATGACTAGAGAATTATGTAGATCATATAGTTTTTTAAAATTATGCTTGAGAGTTATACACAATATCTTTTTCATTTTTAATTCATGACATAGTCTCATTACAAAGTCTGAGATGTTTGAATAGCTCAAATAAAGCGCGTTATACAGTTGTTTTTATTGGTCTAAAGCTAAGTTCGCAATGCTTAGCAAAACATGTTTGAAGAGATTATAAAAATCAAAGAATAATTTTAAAAAACAATTAATATTCCATAAATGAAAAGGTCATGAAAATAAAAGATAGCCATAATACATAATTATATCTAAGATATGAGTTTTAAAATGTGGTTTATTAGTGGAACATAGCAATTAAAAAGGAAATAAAATGAAAAATACATATCAAAATAAGTATCTAAAAATCCAAATAAGAAACTAATTGAATTAAAAGAATTCATTGCCTTTTATTGTATCATTTTCTCAGTTCACAAATTTATCTTTACTAATTATTCTTGCTATAATATTAATCATTTTCAATTTGAAAAATGGTTCTTTTTTATGTTAAATTATTATAGATGTAATGATGAGAAGTAAATGAATCACATTCTTTTCTAAATTCCTTCTTTTTACTATAAAGCTGGCAGAAAAGCTAGAATTGATTGTTGGAATTGACCAGAAGAATTAAAAAATTAGCGTCTTGATGAAAGGATTCTTAACTCTTTCACTACTGACCTGACTCATCTAGCCGTGCAAATTCCGTACCAGCAAGACGGTTTCTGTTTCAAACGAGTGGTCTGACCACGCTTTACATTCTACATTCGTTGTTTGAAACCGAAATAGGATGGCCAATACAGAATTATCACATCCGATTTGGCCGGGTCATTAGTAAAAATATTAAAGAAGTTTCAATTTAAAAAAATGGCGAAGCTGTTTGATAAAATTTTACTTTAAAAAACTATTTAGGAAATCTTGTTTCTCTTTCTTAGGAATATTTTCTCAACAATCGAAGTAATTCATTTACATGTATTGTATCCATTTTTTTTCTGTTTCAACTATTTTGGTAGTTATTGTAGGGGTATGGAAGATTCCTCCATTTAAAATGTTCAGAACTTGAAGAAACTCAGCGGCTATTTTAGTAAAGACAAGAGTATGTTTATTTTACACAAAAGGAAAAAAAAACGCTTAAAACAAGAAGGTGAAGTACCTCTTTTGATCTGTGAATGAAATATTAAGTGAGAATAGGTAGCGGAACAGCAGTAATCAAAGTAAAACCCACGAAATCCAAGATCGGTTATGACTCAATCGAAAGAGTAATGCGACATTTGACCGTTCATATCTGGGTTTATACTCAGAATGAGTTTGTCAGGAAGGATTCCAGCCGAGTTAAGATCTAACGTTAAATTCCTAGTACCGTAAGTTCGAATAACTGAAAAATTTGCAGCATATTAATTGTAGTTTGTGTCTGTTACACGTTTAGTTAAATTTGCATAAGAAACTGGAAAAACAGAACAAACCACACTTCTACACTTCTATCGACTAAAAATTTAAATTTAGATTTGCGATCTTAAACAAATAAGCGGCTTGATTCATTGCAAATGACAGGAGCTGTTACTTGAAAGAAACCCGCTTTTAGTAACTTATTTTTAGTAGCGTTTAGTAGTTTAATTTTAGTAGTGTTTTTTGTAGTAGCATTAATGCATGGAAGAGAACGTAATAGGAAATGAGATTTTGACCTCCTATTTTTATTATTACTGTGAAATAAGTGCGTATACATTCGCTCAATTTGTTTAAAAATTCCTCAGCTTCTGTTCCCAGTAATTTAAAAGAAGGATTTGTTGAAAATGAACTAACTATTGCAGTATTAGCTGTTGTTCCATTAGTTTTATCATCAATTTGTGCAATTTTAACAGGTGAACGTTGCAAGAAAATGTTTTTAAAACATCATTTAGAGATAGTTATTTCATTATTTCATTTGCATTAAAAATGTGAAAGCTTTTTATCTCCTAGTTGAAGAAAAAAAAAAAGGATCTTTGAGTTTTACATTTTTGGAGTCAGTATATTGTTTGATCATTTTATCTTTCAATAATGCGAATTAATTGTTATTATAAGGTGAATGAATTAGGTTATTTACGTAAAACAAAGCATCTCAATGCAAAACAGAAATTGCACAAATAAATTTAGTGCTTTCCTAAACAATTCCCGATCTCGAAAATTGAGATTCTAAATGTAAATACCACAGTTCGGGTTTACTTTTCTAAAAAGCGGGAGCTCTTAATGAAACACTAGCCAACTCAGCAGATGCTTCAATTTTCCTTTTGGCATCCATCTCGAACACTAGAGAACAAGAAATATGATCAAATATGTCAAATATGATTCAGAACGTAACATATATCACATTTGAAATTAATGTATTTCCTTTCCACGAACGAAGCTGAAACATATTAGTGTCAAAGTTAGCACTTATAGGGGTATGGAAGATTCCTCCATTTAAAGTGGTCAGAGCTTCAGGAAATACTATGACAGTTTTAACAGGAATAAAATTATATATATTTTTTACAAATGGAAAAAAAAAGTTAACAGAAGAAGTTGAAGTAGCTCTTTCAAGCTGAGAAAGAAATAATAAATTCTTTCCGGCCAGATTATATAATGTGTAGTGAAATAGCAGTGCCAACAGAATCTTTGCAATCAACTAATGTTTAACTTAGCTCCAATGATAGTTACCAAAAAGCAACAATCGTCAATAAAAGTTATTATAGAGTCATCTTAGGATATCAGTTATAACACAGCTTTTCTGAGTTGATCAACAACCAAATCACGAATTAAATTAATTAGAACTTGAACTTTTATTAAAATTTTTGATTGAAAATTCACTATAATAAAGCTTAATTTTTATGACAATGTTTTATCTTCACTATTGTTTCATCAGTTATTTACAATTCAACAGTGCATTCCTGTAAATTCTGCTACATTCAGTAAACGTACAAATTAGAAGGCTTTCATCAAATATGTGTGATGTTTCACATCGCACGGCACATTTTAGTTTCTTGTTTAACATTAATCTAAAGACAATAACAGTAATAGAAATAATATTAATTAATTGAAAATAAGTAATAACTTAATATAGTATTCTAGTTTTCACATTTTCTCCAAAGTTGTCTTTAAGTATGAAATAATAAAAACTATAATAGCATATAAGTGAAATTTTTAATGATTGCACATTATAATGTACGGTAGCATTTCAATTATTACATATAATATACATCATGAATAAGAAAATATCCCTTTCTGGTATAGAATTATGATAAAATGTCACGATTCAATAATAGCAATAAAAACAAATTCAAAAGCATTCATCTGCATCAGCTAGAAACAGATAAAAATAAGGAAAGTGTATGTGACTTCCAATCGCAGGAAAGTTTCTTTAAAAATGAATCTTAAAAAATGCAAGCAGCAGCAAAAAATGTGATAGCAAAAAATTGCTTATTTTTTCTAACAAAAGAAATAAAATGAGCGCAAATATTTCGAACTTTATTCGAATAACACACAAAATCAACGTATAAATCTTTAACAAAAAAAAAATGAACTTCAAAATGTCGACTCGTCTTCTCCTGCCAACAAAATGTAATTTGTTTGAGTTGTTCCCTTCCTTGCTTTCAGAAACGAAAAAAAATAGTAATAAATAAAACCTTACAAATGAAATATTTATTACTTTTTGATCAAAGAAACATCAAGCAAGGAACTGCAACTAATAGAACGTCTTCCTTGGATTTGAGAATCGTCTTTTCCATACAAGGAATCATTTTTTTGTGGAAAAAACAACTTGGTTACCTTGACAACCTGGCGGTTGGGTCACTGCATCTTCGTTTTGAAAACTTTTCTCGCTGTTTATATTCGATTTGCGATGCAGGAAAAAGGCTGTTAAAGGATGTCGAATAAAAACAAGCCCTCCTTTTTTATTTGAGGTTTATGTAATAGGTTTTCCTTGTAAAAACACGTTTTCTTATGTTTTTCTTTTTTCTTAAAGCCACAGAAAAATAAACACTATATAATCCATAAGAAACATTTTTTAAAAATTAATTGTTGCTTTTTCCGGTTGCAACAGTTAAAAGAAAAATGATTGTAATAGTTTTTATATTTAAATATTAAATCCAAAAATGTCTTCATTAAAAAAAATATTTCTTTAAACTAGAAAATAGTGTTTTCCTTAAAATGTAGGGGTAATGCGATTATCAGAATTCTAACTATCCAAACCACTCTGAAAGAGGAGTCTACAAAAACTTTTCAGCAAAATTCTTCTCTCGTAAAAATGCAATGAGGTCATTGGGTCCGATGGTGTAAAAAGAAGCGGAATGAATAAAATCACCATTAAAATTAAAAATGGAACTTTTGATTGAAGATTAAAAAGGAGAATATAATGCGACCTATTCCAAAACAAAGTAAAAAAAAAGATTGTATTTATCTGGAGTCAGATGCATGGCGTTTTCCGAAGTTATTACATATTAAAAAGCAGTTAAAACAAATTGTAATGCATTTCATGTAAATAATAAAGTAATAACGATGTGTCGAAGAAAGGTTATTTTAATTCAATATATGTGTATGTAGTTAGCATAAACATCAATGGATCCAATGAAGTAATCAGTTATCAGATGAAAAAAAAAATCAGCATTAAAACTATAAAGAAAACTTTTAATAGGTGATTAAAATGGAAAAGATAGAGTGACTTATTTCGAAATAATTGGTTACATATACTTGGAGACAGAAGCACCATTTTTCCTCAAGTTATTAAAATGGAGAAGGTAATGTGGCTTATGCCTAAATAATTGGTTATATACCGGATGATTCAAAAGTCAGGATGAACATTAAGAGTGCACAATTCAACGAAGAATAAAGCTAAAAATATGTGGTTTGCCAAAACGGATGGAAAAGAAGACAGCCTTATCTTTATATTTCCTCACTACTGAATGAATAAAATGTCAATTTTTCCGAGGCTAAGGAGGTTATGTTTAACATGATTTCGACCGTTTATTTCAAACAGTTCTGTTTATTTACTTCGTGTGTGACGTATTTAAAATTAAACATTCGTAATTCATCTATCTGTTCATGATGAATCTGAGAAAAGTTTGTTGAAAATTTCATAAGATATTACAAAAATTAACAAAATTTTTCTTTAGTGCCCGGAAGGTGTAAACGTCCTGGGACTCTGTTTTCAGTACTCATATTAAGTAAATTCATTTCTTTTTTTTAGTAAAAATGTTTCTTATTAATTATGATATTAAAATAATCATTTTCACTTTAATTAAAACCACACATTCTTCAGGAACTAGCTAAAAATTAGAATGAATAACGATACATATTACGTTATGGCAGAAGACCTTTATAATATTCTGAATTATATGATATCAAAATTTGAATACGTAAAATATTTTGATGAAGAAGCTATTAAAATCGGGATTACATACAATATTTAATTATAAAAATTTTAACGAGCATTAAGATTTTTGAACCGGTTGGTCGTCAAAGACAGCTAAAAACGGAATGAATGCAAGTAAAATCTTTGCCTCATTAAAAAAAGAGAAAAAATGAATATTCATTTATCAAACTATTTTTGTCCATTACTCAATAGTGTCCTATAAAATAAATAGTATATATCTGAATAGCGAAATTTCCATATCAAAGAAAAATAATGGATAAAAAGTATTTTATAAAATTTGTATCTATAAATGACCTCGTGAAACTTTGTTTGGCAAATTAAACTTTGTTCGTAACATTTGAAAAATGTTTTTTCTTCCAAAATTTGAAATTCTCTATTCGTGAATTCTGTAATGTTTCATATCCATGTTTCTCAGTTTAATAGTTCATATTAAAATCTCTTTTATCAGGAAAAAATCATTTTTGCGAGTTAATATAATCATATGCAGAAAATATTTCTTTACTTGAATTTGCAATCGTTTCTCATTAAATGATAAGCTATTTTCCTTCATTTCTCCGAAAAATTGCAGATTCGTACTAAATAATTGGGGTTTCTCGGGGAAATGAGATGGTACACTATTTCGTCAAATGCGTATTAACAGATGATAGCTTATGCATATAAAAGAATTTTAAAGTTGCTCTTAGAAATATTCTATGTAGAAATTAATTTCCAATTCCTTTTCAGCATGAATTATTTCAGAATTATCAATGAATGTTTCCTGCATATAATTTCAACTAGATTATGAGGAAAGAAAGATTGCATTAATTTGCATTCATTCTTATATTCAGCAAACAGTTTTTGGATAAATTCTGTTAAAAGAGATTTTCATCTGATATTTCTAAATAGCCATTGCCATACCTTTTCTCTATACTTTTTTTATATAAAAAATATATAATTCCTTTTGATTTAGTAAGATTAATGTCGCGTTTTAAAGCAATACTAGGGGTATTTTGACACAAACCTCTTAAGATGACAACACTTGAACGAGCTCCACGCTTTCACACCATACCAGAACGTTTGACACGAAGTATTTAAGACACACCAGTCCCACTTACACCACTGTTCTTCGGAGGATCCGGATATCGAACCTGAAACTCTCCGCTTCCGAAACCGAAAACCTTGCTACCAGGCCACCACAGTCCAATTGATCATTTTAAGAATGGTCAAGTGTAGAAAAACGGTCACTTTTCAATGAAAAGTGCCACATCCCGTAGATTAATTTAACCCAACTACTTAAAAAGCATGCATATTTTTTTCAAAATATTTTCACTCATTTCTGAAGCGAAACTTAAGTGGACTAGTAATAAAATAAATAAATAAATCACATCCTATTATTGTAATTTATGTGACAGTTCTGGCACATATATTATTGTAATTTATATTTTACTGTAAGCATAATCTTATTTAAAAAGGAATGATCATTTATAGGTAGGTTTTAATAAAGATCAAAATCCTTTAAAGGCGATTTAAAAAAAAATATCATTGAGGCTGTAGACTTATTTTCAGATAATGTATATAAAAAAATAACTCCTTGACCTATTTCTTTGTTTTTTCAATGAAAGTATCAATATCACAATCTGTTACTGTGTTATTATTTTTGAAGAAATTAACTTTTTTTGTAAACATCATTTGTTTCAAATGCAAAATGTAAAACTCTTATTCACTTATGATTTAATTGCAACGAACAATATTTCATCTGCTAACTGAAACACAGAAAATTGATTCATATCTTTTAGATTTGATAAAACAGCGTAAAAGTTTTACATCAAGAAGCACTTCCTTTTCGTACAACCGAATTACGTTACTTGCACTTCGTAATTTCGTTTCAATTCCGGAATCTAAGCAGATAAATTCGATCAAAATCTCAGGCAATAATCCAAAGTTTTTGCTTTGAACTTACTTGGCATTCGATTATCACTCAAAAACTGTTTCACTGGAAATAAATGTATTTCTTGAAATTAATTTCATCTATTTTGTACAGCTATAATATTCATGGATAATTTTTAATTTTATTATATAAAAAGGTATAAAAATATAATTTTAATAAAAAGTTAGGCATATAATTTTTATATAAAAATTAGGCAAATATAATTTTTAATTTTAATTATATAAAAAGGTATAAAAACGGGCAATAAAAATTTCAGATATGTGCTTTGTGTTGCTCATCGTTTGATTTTTTTATAATTGAATATTTATGTTATTGAAATATTTGTGTAACGATTTACTAATAAATTTTAAAATCTGAAAACGTTATTAAATATACTGAAATCTTAAATAATTATTCAGAGGTTTTTGTTTGTGGTGCAGTTGATATATATATATATTTAAAAATTCACTGAACAAGTTCTGTTTTTTTAATCTGTCAGCAACCAGTACCTGTGATTATAGAATATTACATCCTTGTCGGAATGTACTACTCTATGCTCAAAAAATAAAGTGGCAGTTGAAGAGGAAATATAAATTCACTCTGAGAGGATTACAGTCTTTGCTTTTCAATAAGTTGAAGAAAAATACTTTTTCGTTTTATCCATAAAAAAAATCTTGGCCTTCACTTAGCCATACTCCAAAAGGCCAAATATAAGTAAAGTGATGTTCAAATATTTGAAATAAAAAAATCAATAAAATAATTTTCTTCTGCAAATCCCCTTGACTTTTTTGTTCGTAAGGATAAAATGAACAAATTGACTTCATCATTAATTTGTTTGCTTTAGGTTTTAAAGAAAAAGTCGGAAAAAAAAAGTTTTACTAAAATCTGATGTTGATAAATTCTATTTTTAGGATACTTTTTATGTGGTCATTTTATAGGTTCGTGCATTATCTGTAAACTTTGCATGATTACAAATTGTACACAAGACGAAACTCAAAAGTATTATTAGTTTACATTTCTAATTTTAATTTTGAAAAAAAAATGATTAAAAATTAAAATTTGGAATGTTTTAAAATTTGTTTAGAATTCCAACTAAACAGTAGAGACATTTTAAGGTTTTCTTAAATAATTTCTTTCATTATCGCCCAACAACCTTTTATATGTCACCCCAAAAATAGGAAAAAGGTTTTCGTTGATATAAATTTTGTACCTTCTCAACACCGGAGTGTCTTTGTGGTAAGGTCTCTTCTTATGAGCCGTAGGTTTTGAGATTCGAGATCCGATTCCACCAAAAAGTCGTCGGGTAAGGGGGTCAGTTGCATGCTTTATACGTCAGGACAAACGTCCACCTGCTCGTGTGGTGAGGGAATTGACAGCTATGATGTCGTCCTCGTCATATGGCCATGGTTCAGAATTACGAGGTCCGTCCCAAAATAGCTCTAGTGTTTCTTTCCAACGGGAGGTTAATATGACCAAACTAAACTTTAATTTATACAATTTTATATCTAATTTTCTTAAATATTTAAATTAAGTTTACTTTTCGATTAATAATTATTTTAGGTATGTTTTACAACAATTTTTTTGTCTTTTTTTGCTTTTCGAAACTCATTCAAACACTTGCATAGGAATGATTTTAAATCCCTTTTCTGTGTGTGAACTCATTATTTTTGATATAATTCACAAGAATTTTTGAAATACCATTATTAAAAGTTCGTAATATTGCTTTTCTGCGAATGAGTCACTATGCAAGAAAGAGACATTCATATATATTGCGAAATAAATGCTATATTTATTCAGAAACTATTATAATATGCGATTAAATGAAAGCCTTTGCGATTGTTTGGCAATTTGATGAAGAATTTGGCGATAAACATGAAATAATCCGAATATTCCAAAGTCGCGGAGATGGCGTCACTAAGATTCGAATTTCTTCCAGAATTTTTGATGTCCTTTCATGGGAGTTGTGAAAGCAGGGATTAGCAAGTGAGAGAAGTTTGTGAATTTGTCCAGAAGTCAAGTCGAGAAACAAAAATAGTTGAGGAGGTTTCCTTTGTAGCATTAGCACTCCCCAGCCTTCTCTTTGCAAGTTTTGTGCTATTACGATTATACTGCACCGATTTGTCACTTGTACAATCATTTCCCAAAACTGTATTTACTATACTTTGTCGCGTTTTGTCACATGTGAATCGTGTTTTCTTATAAAATAAAAAAAACCGTTATTCATTCTTGAGTTAATTACAGTTTTCACTGCACAAATCACAATCCCATTCAAGACAATCCCGTAATAATATTATAATAGTTTGTAATTCTATACTACTGCTATTAAATTTGTAATGCTATCATGATGATTTGGACAAGAGCTTCGTATCTTGCCTAATTTAATCTATGTAAATGTACATATACCAAGATATGTTACAGACCAGTTTTTAAAACGAATGGTTTCTAAGTATATATTTTGCATGAAACGCATATTTTATTTATTAGGAATGTGTTTCAACATCCTAATCAAGTAAATGCATTTGTTTTTTTTTCGGCAGATTTATTCTAATTAAATAATATGTTGAAATGTACCAAGTAATTTCAATATTAATCTTTTTAATATTATAAATAATTTCTGAACTTCCTAGTAGTACTTATATATTGAAAAATACTGTATGTTAATAGGCAATGCTAGTAATATTATATAATATTGCTGAATATTGTGTAATATAATATATAATATTGCTGAATATCGTATTATATAATATCATATAATATCACAAAATATTGGACAATACAAAGTAATTCGAAATGAATATAGAGATAACAAATAGTTATAACTATTTAATGAAAAGATAACATAGAATGTATAGGGAACTTCAAATGCTCTTGCATGAGAGAGCACGTGCAGTGAAAGCTGAGTTTGCAAGAGTTGGGAACTTCGTAATAACAAAGAATCATTGTGGGAGACTCATGAATTAAAATGGCAAGTCCTGACTTGACACCCTGAGATATTTATTTATGGGTTTATGCGAAAGATGTGTGTATGTGCTTCTTATTCATAAAACAACTGAAAAACTCCAAATACGCATGCATCCGCGACTACAGACATGATTCTGAATGTAGGCGTGGAATGGACAACCACCTCGGTATTCGCTGTGTAACCAAGAGAAATCACATAGAACATCTTTGACGTATGTATAAAATGTTTTGAAGTTTCATCTACATTATGTAATACTTTTTACAAAGCACATAATATTTTATTAAGTAATTATAGCCGTTTTTAACTGCTATATTCATTTGGTATTAACCGGAATTGTGCAACACTCTGTGCTATTTGGGTATATTCATTTCATCGCAATATTGTGCAATATGCTATTTGATTGCATTCATTTCGCACATTATTCGGCAGTATTGAGCAACATGCTTATTAAGTATGCTCATTTTACACAATTATTGTGTAACATGATGTGGTATTTCACTATACTTATTTCACACACTATTTGACAACATATTATCTCTCTATATTCATTCCACGCAATAAAAGAAGCAGAAATAATTACAATTACACCAATTCGATTAAAAACATTTACACCTGATTTACTTTTCCTAACATATTCAAACAAGTTTAACTGAATAGATGATGATTCAATTATTCAACTATTACGTTCTCAATAAATGGGTAACATTAATAACTATAAATAATTACCCCAGTTTCCATTTTCTGACATCTTTAATTTAGTACTCATCGAAACTTTTGTTTCCCCAAATTTCAGTGAGGCTGCACACCATCTTTTCATCAAGGTGAGCCTAAAATGGTATTTTAATTGTATTGACGTCGCATCAGGAAGATTGCTAAGTAGTGATGCCAGGGCGTTATCACCTTTGATGAATAATTAAACAACTCCCTTTATGGGCCGAACAATGAGGCGGATCTACTATCTTGAGTATTCAACGTCACTGATGGTTGTCAATTAGGTAACATTACGTGCATTTCAATATTGTATCGTGTTTATAATACATATCTGGGGACAGGGAGTACCAGGGAGAATTGAGCTGGAGTATTGGTGTTGCATAGAACAGCATCGTAATTAATGAATACGCTTTTTTGTGGATTGTAACACCAAAAAAACACCTGAAATTCATTCTTCCCTTGATATTGAATATAATTTATATGTGTTTGTTTACATTAGTTGATACTAACAAATATTTATTAAAGCTCTAAATAAATAAATAATAGAACTCTTTTTTAATAAGTATTTAATCGATTAATCCATTAATGAATATTATTCAATTAGATAAGGAATATATTCTAACTGATAAATATCAGAGTTTAGCATACATTTAAACTATGCCAGATAATATAATAAATACTTCAAAAATGAATAATTGAAATATCAATAGGAGTTTAATTTGAAAATATTCAATTCTGAAATTCATGCTATGGTTTATTAAATTTTAGATTTTGAATTGCCGTATCCTCATATTTCATTATATCTCTAAGGATATTCATTTCATCATCTGCGTCCCATTGCTACTTATATTTAAATCCTGCTATCTGTTTGCTTGTATGAAACACCATGCCGGCCAATGTTTAAGAATTTGCAACAACTCATTTATGAACAACGGAATGATTAGAGAAATAACTTATTTCACTGTTACCCCTGAAGAGATAAATCGTTGACTATGAAGGCAATGCAAAGAAGATTTTACATTCATTAGACTTGGCTGCTAAGTATTTTAATTTGTAGAGTTATTTCTAACAGGAAATATATGACATCCCTGTAGTAGCGTAGAAGGATGGCTACTTATGAGCCTCTCTTAAAGTCATAAGAATGCTACGCATGTTTCAATATTGATACAAGTATATAAACTATAGAGACATGAGAGCAGCGAATTACTGAGAATTGGCAGTAAATAGGTCAATTTATTGTTCATTTATTGATGCATTTCGTAAAATAATGGTATTAAAAATTTGGGTAAACAGTTAAATATTGCTGGTATTCCGTCATTTCAGCCAACTTATTGCTCATTCTTTTTGACAAATTTCGTAACATAACGGTATTAAAAATTTCAAACAAATAGACAAATATTGAATGCATTCGCCCTTACAATATTATTTGTAAGCTCAAAGTGCATCAGTAAACGGCTATTACTCTAAATTCGATGTATTCTTTATCTCGCATTGTTTTCGAGGATAAGATACTTACGCTGAATTAGTCACTGGGCACAATAAATGGTCTAATTGAGCCATATGCACCCACTTTATTACGCTCAATAGCTGCTTTCCCTATTATTTCTTAACAGCTTAAATGTTTTGCCCTTGTACCATACGTGCACCGATTTATTGAATTTTGATAGTTGTAAGCAAAACATAAATCATTCTTATTGATTATAATTCAATATTAAAATTATTTCGAATACATAAATAAGTCAAATATTCAAGAGATTTCCATTTGGATTAAAATAAGAAAATATTTAAAAATAGAAGGTGTCATCGACTTAGAAATAAAATAAAATAAATCAGTTAAATGGTTTAAAGTCTCAAAATCTTGAGGTCAAACGGAGAGAAAGGGTAATTTTATCATGGCTAATATAATTGCTGTTAATGTTCCAGGTAGTAAAACAATCCAGTTCCATTTGAATTTAAATTATTTATGTAACTATCATGGAAAAAATATTTTCATATTAATGATGGTATGGATTTATACATATTATTTATTAAAATGTCTGAAATTCAAACTGTAATTAAATGTGGTATTTTACATCTGCTGCATTCCAGTAATACAAATGCAAATCGTTAAAGGATTTTGCTTATAGAGTTGCTTGTAAAAATATTTTGAAAATAAATATATTTTCCAAGTCCCAATGCTAAATACCTGAAATATGCATATTCAAAATATTTGTATATTTTATAATCTCTTAATTTTTTTTTTCAAACTTTTTTGATGAATATATTTCGAAAAATTCTTTACCAAATCCAGGTGTTTGAAAATTTAAAATATGAAAAAAGAGATACTAGAATATAGAAAAAATATATATTTATGTAGATCTTTCAAGTGGCATAAAGCATTTTATGTTACTCAGATTAAAGAAAGAAAACAGAAACGTTCCTAACTTAAACAACGTCTGGTAATGAAATAGAATTTCCTCTTTTTCTTTAGTATCTGAAAAAATACATTATATGAAGCGAAAATAAAGAGAGAAAGTTAAACATTTACCTTGGCTCACATCAAACTTCGCATAAAACATCTAACGCTGTTCAAACAATTTTGAAAGCCAAGGAAAAATTATACTAAAATGAAAATATTTTAAAATTCAAAATATGTTTTGACCATAAGCATGATATTTCAATTTCATAATTAAAAGAGTTTAAACAGATTTTTTTCATATGTTTTGCACTTAATTAAGGCATAATATTCCGGATTCTATACAATTCAATTAAAATTTACTTTTTTCTATTTCTCATTCTCTTCTTATTTAATGTTTCAAATATATACAATACAAAATGTTGCAATATCCTTCTAATTTCTCTTATGAATATATATTCGTGTATACATTCTATATTCATATCTTCAAATGTATATTTCACATTAATTACTATTTAAATTCAAATTGTTGTAAAGTGTATAAAAATTTAAAAAAACTACAGCAATTTTTATAATAATATTAAAATATTTTTAAAATTTTTTTTTGAAAAACTTATAAGTAAATTTTATCTTGAATAAATTAAGACAACTTTATTACTTTTAGTATTGGAACTTCAATTTAAATGGTAAATAATGCAATACATGGTAACAAGTTGATTGTAAAAACAGTTAAAAGTACTGATCATAAAGTGTCGATAAAGTTTAATGAAAAGTATTATTCATAAAAGTGAATTTAATTTGGGGATTCTTTAAATTTCTTTGGAAGTTAATTCATCAAATTAACTTCCAAAGGATTAGAAATAATAATTTTGGATTTGTTCTATTATAATGTATGTAACTCAGATTTTCATAACAATAATGATTTGTGAGGTTTTTGAAATTGTGGCAATAATATATTTATTTACATTTTTTATGAAGCAGACATGGGAATGATCGCAATGACTAAGCATCGTGACACTAAGAAAAAAAGCAATCTATTTTTAAACATTTTCAACAATGATGTAAAAAAATATAAATCAGAGCGAATAATTTCGATGGAAATATTTGCTTTCTTGTGATTTTAATGTCATATTTGATTCTAGGACAATGAAGTTCTCTCACTTTCTCTCTCTCTCTCTTTATATATATATATATATATATATATATATAATATTACTCAAAACTAAGTTTAAGACGTTTTGAGAGCAGAAATGAAAGATAATGATTTTTGATTTCATTTTGAAAAAAGTGGAAGATTTCCAGAGCAGGCAAAGAGTTCTGAGACCATTCTTACCTTATTATTAAATAGATTAATATTCCTTCCACTTAAAAAATAAATATTTGAGATTCGAAAAAATGAGCCGTTAATGGGCTTCATCAAACTACTAGAAATTGTTTCCGTTTTGACAATTAATATTTTCATTGAATTAAGCAACAGTTTAATTTAAATCTAACAGATCATCAGACAGATGCTTGAATTTTACAATTATTTTTTTACAAATTTGGTAAGATAATTAGACATTTATTTGAGGATTAAAATTTACTAAAAGATAACTGAAATTCACCTCAGAAATTTTTCCTTCAATGCATTTTGAAAATATGTATGGATTCGATAGCTGTATAAATGCACAAAATTACAAATTGTTGTATTTCGATGATTATCAATAACGTCACTCATTTTTTCCGGTGGTGAAAAGGACATAAATGTGTGTCTTTGCTATTCAAATGAGTTTTTCAGAAATGGAAAGCAGCTTTAGAAGGGAATGTTTCCAGTGAAATCTAGATGGTTCTCAAGCAGATAAAACCACATTATTCTAGGAGGAAACAATAAACATAAGTTGTAAAATAAAGATGAAATATAAGCAAAAATAATACCTACCGTAAGCAATCACACACAAACATCAAAATATTATTGAATTTACAGCAATACATTAAGTAGTAAGAGAAAACTGGATGGTAAAATAATTGATTCAATTACTACTTTAATAGTTTCAGTTGTTTTAAAGTTATAAATGCAGCAAAAAATTGTTATTAAAATATTTCGGTACTTCATAAGTAATCCAACACTGTATTAAATTGAATAAGGAAAAACACTTGAACTTAATGAAAATTAATACACAATTACTATCCCCGAGATAATTTTTATTAACATTTTTTCATACTTGAAATAAACGGCTTGAACAAACGCACACACACACAAAGAAACGTATAGCATCAAGGTATAAATCACATTTAAAGAACAAAGTAGTTTGTTGTCGATAGAGGAAGAATAAGAATGTGCAACTACAGCTCTTATATGATAAAGTGTTAGGAAAATCCTTCTGTTTCATTTTTGTTTTTATATAATAATGACAAGTTTGAATAATTTATTGAATATCTTACAGTTTATAAATATAATGTTGATTTTTTAACATATCACATACTGGTACTGAATCAGTGCGACAAAGCTGTAGCCAAAGCATCACAAAAAATCATGACAAATTTGTCCAAATATTTGATAATTCTAAGGAAAAATGCACAATTTTATTAATTAATTTTGCAAATTTTATTTATTTATTTTTACATATCATGTTTCTGTTTTATAAATACGATGGCTTAATATTATTTATATGAAAGGGGAAATAATATAACAGCAGACATTAATAAAATTATTATTTAATACTAATTTACTTATTTTTAATCAAAATTGTTGGAAGTGTATCGCGGAATTTCATATTTTGATATAATGATAAGATTTTGATAATTTGATATAAAATAAACATCGCTACATTGTTGACGGCTGGAAGTTGACTGCCAGAGTTTGTGTTAGCGCCGCGAGAGGGCATGCCTAGTTGTCACCCCCCCCTCTGGTTCCGGGAAATTGTCCTTGATAAGGAACCAATAGGTTTCACATTTTAGGCCTACCTCATTTTCTAAGAGGTATTATTGGCATAGTGTCACTTTTCTTGCAAAGCCTGAGAGCTGAAATATGATACTGTCCAAGAACTTCATCTGGAATATCGGGATAGGACACTTCATAGGTTGTTGGGGATCGCCTTGATCTTGACCCTGATCGGCAATGGCTTTTCTTCCATCCACTTGATTCGGTGACCACTTAAATCGATATCATCCAATTTGTTAATGGCATTTTTTGTGTCCGAAAAGCTCGCAAATTCCACAACTCCTTCATTTTGTCTTTGCTTATGAGCATCGGTATAAGTTATCTCACCTGCTTGTCTCATATAATCTTTTTAGTCCTGCTAACTCACTCAACTACTTTAATTCTCCACAATGAGCCTATACTCTGTTCTTGTGGGTGGACAGTACCTTTTGTCTCGTCCACAACCTTGACATCCTCTAAGCATTGGTTATCGATATCCCCTATTTCTATCTCGATACATGTCATTATCTCAGGGTGATCCTATAGTATGCTCAGTGAAAGGAATGGCTTCACCCCTTACTTTAAAATGATGATGGAAAATAGAAATTGGAAATCGTTTGGTAAGCATTGCATTTGTTTTGATGCATTGGTAAGCAGTAAATATTTTCCCTTCATTCTCACGTAGATGATATGCATTTACAAGGACTGGTCTTATATTCACGTCTGAGCGTTAATGTGGCTCAACAAAATCATTAACTTTACTAGGTTCCTTGTAGAAGTACCAAATATTCGCACGAAGATTCAACACTATTCTTGCTTTATGAAGAATACCAATTCCAAGCAGAGTAGAATTATCTTGGGCATCAGGCAAAACAATAAATGATGTTTAAATTTTTCTACCTTTGCAATATAACAGTTTGTTTGTTTTTTTTGTTGAAGAGGAAGGAAAACATATGTTCATTCTACCAAAATGAGATGAATTTTCAGTCTTTGTACTATTACATTGAAGACATTTGGCTTTAACAGAACCTGGTTTACTGCTTCCATAACAAGTCAAAGGGTTTCTATTTTCAAATATTAAATAATCTTCGTGGTTTGCAATTAAAAAAAAAATTGTGGCATTTCTTTAACTTTCCCACTGTCTATTCCTGGTGTAATTAGCTGTTTTAGAAAGGTGAAGGGTTTCATCTGTCAATTGATTGACCTTTGTAATTTATTGTCTTGACTCGTACGGCTTCGTTGCCGTACAGTAACTGTGTTAACTCTGAGGAAGCTTTTATTTTATTACAATTATCAACAAAATGCTCTTTAATTTCTTTATTAACTCTTTTTTTAATTTGGTCAGTGAGTACTAAATCCTTAAGTGAGTCAAAGTAGCTGATTTCTAAGCTGTGTAGCCTTTCTTCCAAATAATTGCTTAAGTCATAAGAAAATCTTTCCATAAAGTTCCAGGTTGTCTTTAATGAGTGGAGAGTTTTATACCAAAATGATTCTGCATTTAATTCGAATCTTCGGAGCAATATACGTTTAATATATTTGCAATCTTAAAATTTTTCTTTTGATTCTCGGAGGACAAAAAGACAAATTTCTATGGTTAGAAGAGGTAGGAGATGGGTAATGTAATCAGCTTCCTGTACATTGAGCTTTTCGCATTATATTTCAAATAGTTGCATATAAGATGAAATGTCATGTTTCAACAAACATAGGGACAAACTGTTGAATATTTATTACATGCTGTTGAATATTGTTTCCCCTGATGGGGTTAGCAAGTAGTAGCACTTATGTTACTACTGGCCAGTACTACAAGTCCAGTAGAGAGCACTTGTGTTAGCATTTGAAGCATTGAGCTTAAGCCGTTTCAACTCTAGAAAATAATTCTCTCTTTGTTCATGTTCCACATGTAATCTAGTTTCAATTACGCTTTCTTAAAGATTTTTATTGGATGTCTCATCGTAGTACGTAGAATTAATAATTAAGTTCTTTCTTTACAAAGACTTTCATATTCTCTGTAGCATCAAGTCTCAATTCAGACGCTAAAGTTCTCAAGTCCTCTTTCAAGGTACGCCATGGCCAAGTATTTTAAATAGAGGAATTTTAAAGTTCACTTAATTAATGTGTTCAATGATCAAAGTTAATCAATTTTGGATAACAATTTTCAAACATTACGGTAATTTTAAGCCTTGATAATATTCAATAATTGCTTCAATTAAACTTCAACAACATCAAAATAGTTTACAATTTTTATAACGTTATCATGAAATTGAAACAAATAGTTCAAAGTTGAGAAAAACATTTAAAATTTGATTTGATTTTGAACAGTTAAAATAAAATGAATAACTTTTATGCAAATTAATTTTTAGTAAGACATGCGAAATGCGAAATTTATAAACAGAAATAAAATAAAATAAACTAGTTATAAACAGACAAAATGTGCACATTAAAAATTAGAATAATTCGTACATAAAACAACAACTATTTCAGAAGGGAAATTACCAAGTGACATACTAATATTTCTTTTTCAATTACAAAATATGAATAGCTTATTAGTCAACATGACCTAGACTTATTTCGACATATTTATTCCATTAGTACACTATAAAACGTTTATTTTACTCTTTATTTCAATGCCCAACAATATTCTCAATTATTTCGAAGAGAAAAAAAAAGAATAACAAAAGCCACATAAAATTATATTTATCAGAAAACAACCTTCTTTGTTTCAAAAATTTTTTTCTTAAAAAAGAACAAATAAAATGCAGTCGTAACTCTCAACAGGAAACAATAAAAGAAAAGAAAATATAGACACTTTTGTCTACTTACTGACGCCAGAATGATTCGGCGTTCAGAATAAAGTACGCTTCTTAAAAACGGTAGTATTGAAAGTAACCATTATTCTAATTAGATCATATATTCAATATTAACTATGCAGTTTTAATTAAAACATTGTTATTAAGATAAATAACAAGGTTGGCAGATATATTTTATAAATAAAATGCAATGCAAAAAATAGGCAAACAAATATAAAGAAATACCGGTATCCAGGACAACTTAACGGTGTCTTGAAGATTTTCTAGCAGCTTTATTTCAAATTATTCCAAATAATCATCAACAATATTTATTCCAAAGGACTAGCAGTCCACATAACCTTCTAAGAAACTTCCAGTTGAAATTTTATTTTCTTTCCATAGAGAATAGATTTCTGAATGAATCTGATCCTTTTTATTCCTTGGCTATTTGTTCCCTTCTCTTTGACCAACTTTCAGTTGCCATCTTAAGTTTGTGGCGTTAATAGGTCTCTTCCGGTTAGATATTTGTATTTTAGAGATGCGCGCAAACGTTAGTATAAATTTTTGTCACTTCTGATTTTATATGATTTTACAAATAAATCCGTATTATTTTTGACTGGCGACAACTGGCAAATGTACTTACAAGGAAAATGTTGAAAAAAAGCACCCACATCTCTAAAAGGTGATCTAAAATTAAAGGTGCTAAAGAGAAAAGCTGAACTAGGTATTGAAGAAGTGGAAGATGCGACGTCAGGGTAAAAACCTTACCGAAAAGAAAAACAAACTTAGAATCCCGAGGTTCGGTTGTGAGATTTGACAGAAATTTACATGTTTACAACTTACTAAACACATTTGCTCAAATTGCAACGCTGCAATAAAATAACAATGAAGCTATTTTCTTCCTTTTCATTCATTTACAATTATTTTTTCCTTCTTATACATAAATTCTGTATTTTTGCACGTCTATATTTTATATGCAAATTGTTCAGTCAAAATATCGACAATCTCATTTATATTATTTTTAAATCAATTCAGTTAATCTGTGGTCATTTTATATTGTTATTTCAATCTATGTTTATATTATTTCTGCTTCTTTTTAAGTAAAAAATGTTTAAAGTGATTGTAGTTATTAATCCTAACCTATTTACAACATAATGTTAATAGTTTTGCTTTTGAAAATTTACAATTTACTACAGTGTATGTGTTAAATACGCGCGTCCTTTCATGCTGGTATGACAGCAGCTCCCGCTCGAAGGTCAATATAAATTACACAAAACTATAACCACGCAAACACAGGTAGTGAAAAATATAACATGTTACGTTGTTGAAGACTGGAAGTTTAGTACCAAAGTTTTGGTTAGCACCGCTAGAGGGCACGCCTAGTTGTTACAAAGAATAAATAAGAATACCTACAATAACTTTTCAATCAATTTTAAATTTATTTTATACTGATTCCTTCCAAAGTTTTTGATTATAAATTTTTTTAATAAAAAAAGAAAAGCTGTAAAGCGAGGTTTGATACATATACGGAACTGAATATAAATGTGAGAACTTGTAAAAGGAATTAACATCATCACTGGATTCATTCTTTTTGTCTTATAAACTTCAAAAAAATTAATCGAAGTTCATCTGAAAGATAAGAATAATTTATTAGAGAATGTTTTGGTGAAGCAGAACATAACAGTACATTTTCTTATTCCCTACTCTCCCAATAGGGTTCCATATACTCAAGATGAACATGTTGATGAAAGGGATATGATATCAGTTTATCAGTAGTCTGAATCTGCTTCCAAAAGTGGTGGAACTTTTTTGATGAATGTATGAAAAAATATCTACTTTATTATTATTGTTATATCTCAATGTTCAGCAAGCATTTGTTCGTCAATCAACATCAGATATTTTTTGAGTAAATTTCATATAACTTTGCAATTAGTATTCGACTTCAAAAGGTTGTATTATTATTATATGTTTAAAAATTTTATTACAACAAAATCTATATAACTATCAAAATTACAGTGGAAAACAGAGGATGCCTTTTTCTTTCGATTTTTATAGCTTATTCTGACTGGATTGTTGTTGTTTTTACTGTCACAGCAATTTTAAAACAGTGATTTAGGGAAAAAAATTCTAGTGAAAATTTAAAAAAAACTAAAGAGCAAATATAACTACATTTTTTCTTGGATAGAAAATGCGCACAAAAAATAGTTATTTGTCAAATGTTTAAATGTTAACCTCCCCCTCAAAACTAAAAACTATATTTTCACACTATTGCATAAAGTTCAAAAGGCAGAATTATCAGTGTCAGTTAACTTAGCTCCATCTCTATGGCCCTAATAATTTTTTAAAAATATTTTTAGATATATTTTTAATTGCTTTAATGTTGCAGCTTAAATATAACGTCTTTTCCGATGATATTATATACTCGATATTCTTATCGCACAGTATTATACAGTTATGCAAGCTAAAAATTAAGGATTAAAGGAAAATAAAATGTTTCTGCTTTAAAACATCATTTTACCGTGATTTCGGAATAAATGACTTAAATTTAATTTTTATTGCCTTTGTTTAATAATTGCTTTTCATTTTAAAAATAAGGAAAAAACCTCTTATATATAACAGCAAACAAATTATATTTAATATTTTCGTTTAGATTTTAGTAAAGATTAAAGATTGAAGGAATGTAATATGGAAGAAGGATTAATATTTTGCTTAAAAACAGATTGTTGACATTATCATTTTACTTTTCTAACAATTTAAGGAAAATTACAATATGATTCTCTTTGGAATATCAAATTTTTAACACCATAAAGCTCCTTTTTAAATTTCTTCCTCATATCTCAGTTACTTATTGGCTGAAAATTCCGCATAACTATAGTTTAATAAGATTCTCAAGAGAAAATTTAAGTTTTGAAAAAATGCAGGAAAAAAATGTTTTTGAAACCATGTTTATGAATATTTTACGAAAAAAAATTAACATTTTTATTTATTTATGAATGTTTCTTTAGGATTGTTTACTTTCCTTTTATTTCTTAATCTTACTTTCATAAAATTCTTCCTGAAATTTCGTGCATTATTAACAAGATGTTGTTAAATGAAACATACACATTTATTTTGTTCAAAAATATTTCTAAAAATTTTTTCCCTTCGACTAAATAATGGGCATAAAACATTTGAAATATTTTATTTATTTATATTGCTGCTGACAACTTAGGGGAAAATTTACGAATTTTCAACTATGTCACATCTACTGAAAAGGTTTTTTTTTTAAAAAAAAATCCATTATAAGTAATTCTTGCAACTAGTTCATACAAAACAAATATTTTTTGAAATGCAGGATTTCATAAGGAATTTATATAAAATGGTTATTAAATATTGTATGTTGTTTCATGCTTTTTCTTTTTTTAGTGTTTGTGAAAATAAATTATGGAACAAGTTATAATATATAGACAAAGATACATGTTTTTTAATGAAATTCACCATTGAACGTGAAACAAATAGTCCTCAATTATATTTTCTAAATGTTAGTTTAACACTAAAAAAGAATTGCTTTGAAATATAATATTCTTTATTTTAAAAGAAAATGGAAAAGTAAAATTTTTTGTGAACGCTATTCTATTTCATCATAATTATATTATTTTCGTGATATATTATAAATTATCATCTTCTTAAACATATATTATTCCTTTTTGTAGCTGTTCCTTATGGCACTTTACAAGCCCGCTCACAGATCTGTAAGCGATTTAATACAAAAGAGCGCCTCTTATTTTTCCAGTAGCGGCAGCTAGTATGACTTAGCTACTTCATGCGCCACATTCGTTTGCACAATCCCTTTTTACAACGGTGTACATTGACACACTTCTCAGATGGAGCACAGAAAAGAACACCTATGTTCGAACCAGAACTATGGTAGAAGACCGATCATTGTACCTTGTTGCATTCATTAATTAGTTATTGTGCAACTCTTCCAATTCTATTTTATTCAGCAATATCAGATGGATTGACATTTTATAAAAAGCAGCACATAATAATTTTGACAATGGAAGGGAGAATTGCTTCCTCGGCAGTAAAAGAAATATCGAAACTAACATAGAAATAAAATCAGCATTAGGGAGAAATCTAGCAAAACAGTAGAAATAATTAAGGGTTTGTTGCAAAAAGGAGGTAGCTCCTGTTATTCAAATTTGCATAAAGCCGTAAAAGCGTCTGAAAATTCTAAATTCCAATGAGACAGACAACTTAATCCTTTCAGAAACACGAGAACAAAGATAGGGGCTACATCTTTTTGGCATCAAATTGACAAGATTTTTTTTTACCACTTATAACTCTAACATAGAGCATATAATTCTAGATTCCACAAAATTTTATCTACATCCTTTTGGAAGCAAAACTTTCAATTATGAATAGTGGTAAAAATTCTAGAATATAGTTGAAAAAACTGATAATGAACATAATAAAGATTTGACAGGAAAAATTCAGTACATAGAAGTTAAATAACTAGAAATAAATGCAATAAATTTCTATCAATTTATTACTTACAATTAATATAAAAAGATAAATTACAGAATTACTGAAGATTGAATAATTTAACTACCAAATAAATTTATTTTAAAAATTCTCCTAATAATTATAAATATTTAAAATAATTGTCAATGTTTCTTCTTTTTTTGCCAGGTCTTTATTTTTCATCGTTCTTTTTTTTAAATCGAAGTTCTCATTCACAGTTTCCGTTTAGATGCCAAGATCTAGGTAAGTTGAACCTTAAAAGACTCAAGAAATATATAGCTGAATTAAATTTGAAGAAATCTAAAGCTAATTTGAATTTAAAGTAAAACTCTTGCTTCAAATATAAGAGATTCGCACTAGAACCATTGGTGGAAAATATTTTAAAAATCGTATTTCCTAAACGTTATTTTTTTGTATACGATGACGTCATTGAAAAACATTTATAACTAATTTAAATATAGAATTTCTTAATAATTTTCACTAGTATAATTATTAATATATTGAATAACATAAATATTTTTATGTAGTTGTTATAACTTTTAATTAAATGAACCAGTAATCCTTTTTTGCATTAAATTTGCAAAGTTTTTTATGTAAAATGTTTATTTTTAATAAATAGAAATTAATTTGATTGTGATAAACATTTCTGTTGAAAATATAAGACTTCTAAAAAAGTCTAAAAGGAGATTTTCAGCGTACATATGTTTGTTGCTTAATAGGAAATTTGATAATATGAATTTGATAAGGTGTTAACTCTTCTGCGGGGAAGGTTTAAGTACGGAATTTATAAGCATCATCGTACCAGAGTGGTACTTAATTATTCGTAGAAACAGTTCATCACAATTCCACTAGTTTGATAAGACTGATAAGTCTTATTAGGAAGATATATGATATTTACATGGTTGCTACTCTATTCTATATTCTAAATGCCGCTTGATATTTTGAAGATATAGTAGAAAATCATGGGCCAATGGGTATCATTGCTGAGTGATGGGGGTATAAACGATGACGTATTCCAATTATACTCTACTCATACTCAGTGGATTTTAAATCAGCAGCCATAGTCACGGAATTATGGCATTATCTTAGATCACTTCGGATTGTAATATCAATATGACGATTAGCTTATTTCGGATATCTGTTCATAGATGTTCATCTGTATTCTAAAGGACTTGATTAGAATTCTATGGGATCAGTTTACATACAGGGTCTTTTCAAAACAACGGGGCATATTTTTTCTGTCATTTGAATCTTACTTTAAGTCAAAATAGCTTCTTTTGTCAAATTTTTATATCACTGCATGGCAGTTCACTTTTTCAAACAGTGGAAATGTGCAAATGGGGAGAAGAAAAACTGATTCGTGCCTTTTTGAGGAAGTATTGGAATAAAATATAAATCAAATTTAAACAAAAGAGCATGGCTACATTTGAGTTTTGAAAAAAAGAAAAAATCAGAGGAAATAAAATGCTCCAGATAAAAATTTTTAAAGACTATAGTTCAATTTTATTATATTAACGTTCTCTTTCAAAGAAGCACTATTGTTAAGAGGCAGACCTCTTAATTTTGAGCCACGTTCAGATGATGACGACGACACCTGAGAGAGTACGCCGTTTTCAATCGTTCACACCACTCTAGTGAGAGAACGTTTGCCCCCGAAGAATTTAGTATTGCAGTAGATCCTTGCATGTCGGTTACACGCCAGAAGCGAACCTTGAACCTGAAATCTGCTGGTTCAGATGCCCAAACCTTACCACCTTACCACTGCGGCCCACTCTAAGATGAAAGGATTAATCTTGCTATAGAAAAGGTTTAAAAGCCAAATTGCTCATAATAATATATTTGAAAACCTGTGATAATACCGGAAGCTATGCCAATTTCTGAAAACTGTGCTCAAAAACTTTTAACTGGTTTTTCAGGTTTACCAATGCTGGTTACATAATCATTGAGACAGAAATTAATTTCATGAATTAAAATAATTAAATTACATATGGAGTTTTCAAACTGTGACGGCTAAGAATGAAGATGACTTAGTAAACATGACACAAAACGTTATCAGTTACGATTTCTTATTATCCTTGATTTATTTCAAGAATTTGGAAAATCTCAAATTAGCTAAAACAATTAAGACTGATCAACCATAGGAATTGACGGTTCCTTTTTTTTTTTCATTAGTCGTCAAAAGATAACGCTATTCGCATATTATAGCATTTACAAATGTATCCATGTAAAGAATTGCATATTTTGTTATCATGCCATTGTTTCGGTTATTGGTGAAAGGAAAATCTTCTAACATTGGTACAATACAACCTTGTTGAAGTTTTCTGCTTGATTCTCCTAACATCCTCAGGCTTGTAATATCTTCCCAGTGAATTCTGAAAATATTTATTTTGTGCTCGCTCCTCTTTTCAAAGCTTTATTGCTTTATTCAGTCTTGAAGTTAGCTTGAAAAGCAAGCTAATTCTCTAACATCTCTCACTATTACTCTTCACACTGATTTATTACATTTGTAAAAATAAATCCGAAACCCAAACCATAATGAATGTTTCAAACAGGAAAAAGGAGAAAAATAATGTCATTTGTAAATATATCCATTATCATAATATTACAGTCCTGTTGTTGAAGTATTTTCAGCCAATACAGTAACAATAGTTACAAAAATATCAGAAATAGTAATATTCAAAGTCCATGAATTATCAATGCGATAAAACTTCGGGAATTTAATAGATGAATTATTCTTTGTATTATAACCTTTTCTGCTTTGTTATTCTTATGAATAAATGAATTGTGTTATCTAGATACAATTTCAAAATGGATGAATACATATTTAGATTATTCTTTCAGATGTGATACCTATTTTTTTACAATGGATAAAAAGATTTGAACAAAAATTAGAAAGATACAAAATTCTACAAGTTCAATTTCAGATTCCCGGTGTATAAAATGATGATAGTTCAAACTTTTAAAATATGCATGATAAATCAGGTAAATTGACCCAGATATTGTTTATCCATAATTATTTTGAATACCAATATAATATTTGTGCCTTTATAATTATGCAGTTATATTGCATTCAATGTCATTGCTCATTTGACTTTTTCTAATAAAACAAGAATTTGATTTCATGAACATATTTCTATTTTATATAACAAATGATTACTATAAAATTTTATTGTTAAATTCTCGATTAATTTACTTTGGTTATCCGAACTGATAAGGAAAAGCACTGTACGAAGATATAACAACTTTTAAAATTTATTTTTGCTTATTATCTTTGAATTGAACTCAAATTTACACCAAGTCCAAGAGATCGGGGTGAGAGGAGTTTTGTAGCATCTGAGAATAAAGACAAATGAGTATCCGAGGACAGAATTTTGACTTCTTGCTCATATGAAAATGATACTCATACACTTGATTGCACTATTCCTTTTTTTCAGAGAAGATAGTGCTTTCTTTCAAACATTTCACAGCTAGAAAACATAGGGAACAATAACCATGCTAGAACCAGGACACAAATGCTGGACGTTCAAATTACAGGAAAGACTCGCAACCCTTAGGCCAGGACAACGGTCTTTTAAAATTTTAATGCAAATAATTTCGTTTTAGAAATTTTATGTACTCAAGATCCTTTCTGTTCTTCCCTGCAAGTTTGTTATCAAATGTTTCATTTGCAATGCATAGTTTATGTGCACTAAATGTACATAGTTTATGTGCTTTTGCTAGTTTCACTGAAATTTAAAAAATGTATTTATTCAATGCCGCATTAAATGAAACATTATTTGATAGAAAACTCTTTTTTTACAAAAAAGTATCTTTTCTCCAGCTGATTTCTGATTTTCACAGCGATAGCCATATTATAAAAATATCAACTTCGTACTCCTATTCTGGCGTGAGATCAAATTGATCGATTACTACACGTGGGTTTGAAACATAAAATCTTTAGAATATTCTTATTTTTGAATGAATTTGCTTTCATTGTGCGGAATAGATAATCATTTGGAAAGAAATATAAAAACTGCTTTAATTTTCCAAAACATATATGGCAAAAGAAATCATACATTTTTAGAAAATTTCAATCATTAAATAAGCCATTCTAATCAGCAAGATTATCGAAAGCACAGATAAAGAGAGTGAAGCTGTCTAATTTAGTATTTTTTCTTCCGTTTTTCATCCACTATCAGCAGTAGGTACTAGAGAGCATAAAACCCAAGAAAAAAAGTTCATAACGAAAAAAAAGTGGCGTACTTTTATACTTTTTCGATTCCGTGGCTGAACAAAGTAGCGATCTTCTTTTGTTGGGCTCTTTCTGTCAACGGCACCATTAAAGAGAATGTGACTGTGTTCTTCTTTATTTCATTCCCGCTACTTCTGTCCTTCTTTTTGGAAAAGAATGGCAGACGGGGGGATGAGGTGATGCTCATGAAAGAAATCAATTCGAGGGCCTACCAGCGTACGCCGTGATGAGACAACCCTCCTCCTCCCCCTACACAGTTATTTTCTTTTTCTGGGCATCGATTGGAAGATGCATTTCCGATCCGCGTGGTGAAGGTTCGTTACGTGTTTCCGGACGTCTTACAGCTCTTTTTTATTATATATTTTACTATCCCTTTTTTTATTTTTCGTCAAGAAAACTTTAGTTGAAAGCATGACATGAACGACTCTGAACAGAATGGACACTTCTACGGCTTAAAGGTAAAGGTAAGAAGATTAAAAGAGTAAAAAATAAAGAAGAGAGACTGTAATTGCTGAAGTTAGTTGTAAGAAAGTTTTTAAGCGAGCATTTCACCAGTTGAGGATGTGTGAATCCCTCAGTAATTGAGAATTTCCGCATCAGATGGTCGCAGTCAGGAGGAAGAAGTTAAAGGAATTAAAACTTTTCTGTTTCAAACTGAAAACTCAACTCTGAGTAAGATGCATATGAATTGGTTAATGCAGAGACTGTCTGAGAATTTTTTTACTGAAGTGAAATGGTTCAATTACAGTTTAAGACTGAATTTAAAAATCCGCATGTTTTTATATCAGAATGTTTCATTTAAAATACATTTCTTTCAATTATGTATTACTTTTCATTTTAATTTTTCTCTATCACTTTTATGATAACGTAATGCAGAGTAGGAGATTTTTGAGCTAAAACA
>JAPMOQ010018920.1:8471473-8488777 GCA_026543055.1 Argiope trifasciata
ATATATATATATATATATATATATATATATATATATATATATATAAAATTCAAATAAAATTAAATATTATAAAATAAAAACATTTAAGAAATTATTTTAAAAAACATCTCTTAGCAAATTCCATGATCAAACAACAGGATATCCGTTCATTTTGTTTAGAACATTAATGGTTTCCGGTGAAAAAATGAAACGTCCAGACATTGTGACGGTAAAACATGTCAGATTTTCTTGCTCGGAATTAATAAAAAGGCTACAAAATATTTTTAATGAGGTTCTTTTTGTGTGCATGTCTTTGTGTTTTTTAGCACCAAATGCAACCAAAAGATGACCGTAACTTCTCAATTGAAGAAGCTATAAATTATAGAAAAATATAACAGCAATGATTCGTAGTATAAAAACAAAGTATTGCATCAGCAAGATTACAGTTCAATTGTTGCATATTTAAGTCTACTGTTGAAAGGTACAAAGTTTATTTAACTCTGGAATTTAAAAATTTGCATGAATTAGTGGGCATTCTCAGTGTTTTGGTTTGGCTAATTAATGCAATCCGGTACAAGGAGGAATCCAGCTTTTCAACTTTAAAGGAAATATGAATATTTTAATGATTGCATTATATTAAATTCATTTGTGACCGGCGAAGGTATTCATCGGATATCATTCTCCACACCTTCATCTATTATTTCTTTTTTCGGGCTCCAAAAAAAGCGCCATTATGTTGGTGGAAATGATGCTTTTCATCAGAATATGCATCTTTTGCACATAGCAGAGCTTCTTTGCGTATTTCATAATTCACTTTGCCATTTTATTAATTGCTAGTGATGTTGGATATTTATAAAATATTATTTCCTCATTCATTTCCACACTTGGGATACTTTTATTGGGAGCTTTTAGTATTAATATAAGGATAAATTATGAGGTATTTTTGAACTTATAAATTAAACCCCTAATACATTTATCATATGCTAACTGTTATATTTTTACGATAATATCGAGCCATTTCTTAATCCCTTAGGCTAAAATGAATATTTACAACGAGAAGACATAAGATATAAAATTGATGGAATACAAATTTTAATTTAATATCTGCACTGTACTGTAGGTTTGTTTTTAGAATTATCCGACTTAACTATCAAATATTATCTAAAATTTTAATACATAAAGAACATATAAGAAACATTTAATTGCATTAATTTAAATCTAGAATAGGGGATACTCATCTTTCATAAATTGAAGTCAAATGCCCAATTACATATTTTATGAAATATTTTAATATGCGCTATGTTACCAAGATTACAATTGTTTGATCAGTAAAGATAGGTAACTCAATGTTTATTATACATTTATAGGCTTTAAGATGAACAGGATCTGGGAAATACTAGCATGATTCCTAAGTTACAAAAATTTGACATATATTATTTTAAAAAAAACACTACAAAATAACCGTTGGTGTTTAACAAAAATTACAAATTAACGCTACAAGAAAACAAAATGTTTCCTACTAAGTCACCATCTTCTTCTGTTTTTACTACAGACTACTACACTGTTTTTACTATCAGACTACTACACTACATTTTAATTTTTAAAAAAATTAAACTATTATAAAACGATAGAAATATTTATTAAATTTATCCTGCAATTATAAAATTAATAATTTTCCTTTTATAACATTTTTAATTTCATCGTTTGCTTATTGTTAAGTTTGGATGAAAAATTACCCTATTCTTTCTCAATTTAATTTTAAAAAATCGTTCATTACTTTATTTAGAAAAATGAAAACAATTTTTTTTTGTCAACAGGCTTTTAAAATACAAATTCTATTTCTAAAATATAAGTTCACAAAAAGTAAGTTTTTAAAATACTAAACTCTTTTTCTACAAATATTTTTTTTCTTGTGAAAATACATATCTGAAACATGTTTAACCATACAATAGTAATATTATTTTTTTTTTGCATTAAAATTTGGAAACGAAATTTTTCGCTGAGTTTTTCTTCTTGTTAGAATTAACAAAAATTTTAGGTTCTAAGGTTCTTGCTGCAGGTGAGTGAAAAATAGAGAACTATTCAAATTTTTCATTCCTAGCATAATTTTGATACCCCGAAACATTTTCTTTTCGGTATATAGATATTTGTTTTCTTTTGCCATTTTAATTTCATGCATTAGAATAAGTGTTTGTAAAAACTGATGCCATGCGCGAAAATATGTTTTCATTTATGAAAATAACATTTAAATTACATTTCTAAAAATTAATTTGTTGAAATTAGAAAAATATTTCTATAAAAGTAAAATTCTACAAATAAGTACTCAGAATTGTATCACTTTAAAAGTGCTATCAATATTATTATAGAAATTTTTTTTGAAATATTAAAGAATATTAGTGACATTATTATTACAAATGAAATGTATTATTAAAAATATTTAATTTATTCTATTTATTTAAATTAAGGGCAAATATAAAAATTATTTTAAAGCATAGTGTCAATGAATGCTATATATTTTGTTGAACTGTATTTATTTCATTCCGAATACTCTGTTTCACTTTTTGTTCCATATCAACTTAAATGAAAAAGTGTTTTAAATTTAAAGCAGTGAGAAAAATAGCAATAAAATTTTTTATTAACATATCTGTTGTACTCATATTAATGTATAAATGCATTTAGGCTGACGTAAAAATTATGACATTCTATAAGGCATATAGTTATAACAAAAAAAACTACATTTGGTGCCAATATAATTCTTGTATGTGAAATGCTTTATAAGAAGTGGGACTTAAAAGAAAGAATATTTCATCAGTTTTAAAATTAATTAAATAGTTTTTAATTAATTTTATGATTTCTCAAAAATTGATTTTAAAATTTATCTTGGATTTTATTGGCCGTATAAATTATGCTTTAAAATCACACTTGTTTTAAATATGATTTTTAGCTAAAAACGCTTACTCTCAAACAGTAAAAGTATTCTTAATTGAGAAAAACAACTGTAAATAATAATAAATAGGGAATTGAATACTTTACTTTACAACTAGCACTTTTAATTCAGCATTACAGAGTAAAATTTTTTCAATCGTATAAATAAACATTTTAAGCCACGCAATTATTACATTTTCAAGGAATCATTACTAAAACATTAATTTGTTACTTTTTTTCTTCAGTATTGCCATGTGCATGCTGTAAATTGTGTTAACACATTTTAATTTATATTCTTTTTGAAGGAGCCTCCATTAAAGAGCTTTAATTTAACCTTATTATATTTTCGAAAGCAAAATTTGATATGTTGATGTGCAGCATAAATTTCTTCCAAAAACTTGAGCATATAATAATTGCAGAAAATTTTTCAACTTAATATTTAGTCATTGTTAAAGTTTGATGTATTATCAAATAAATTTTTTGTGCAATATTAGTAACTCTGATATATTTTCATTGCTAAATGTTGAAAATGTAGCGAGATTGGATTGAAAAATCCATTGACCTACGCCTTGCTTAAGTTTTATCGCGCTAAAACGTATTATTTAAACAACTTTAAAATTCCCCACTTTTTAAGAAGGCATAAAATATTGCCATTTTAAATTGAACATCGATCTTCTCAGAAGCAATATATTCCTGATTTATTTTCATTGCTTAGAGAGTATTTGAATCATTTTCAGAATTTACTGCCCTCAGATTTAACAGCATGTGATTACATCGCCACAATAGATTGTAACTTGAAACATGGCGCGATAATAAATCACTTTTCAGCTATTCCCAATAACCGCAACCACTTCCTCCGTTATGGAGTTGAGTGATGCACATTCTCCATGCGATAAATTTTCGCATCTCAAATTTCAGGTGTCATCAACCATGCCAGGGACACAGACTAATTTATCACACCTGTAGATTTTGCCTCGGTAGAAATAAAACACGTGCTTTTGCTAGTTATGATTAATATAGCGGTTGTTAGGAAAATACACTATTTGGTATCCTAAATAATGAATTCTTAACTACAAATCTTGAAATTTAAAATATAGATATGCATCTATGCCTAGTAAAATACATACATATTTTATACACATTTCGTTTAATTTAACACATTGAAAAAAATAATTTGGATGTTGATAATTGTTGCATTAATTTTTGTTAAAAATATCATTTTGATGTGAAATGAAATTGTATGTCATGGACTAATTATTTTTCTCGTACAATATGAAAGAGAATGCGACAATTTTTTTAAATATTTTACTATCATTTTAATATATTATCAATTGATAATGTATTTGCATTTTTTAAGTGAGGGAAAAAATGCTCTTCCCAAATATTTATGATTAACATTTAATTCAAGATGTTCTCAAATTATTTTATTAAAAACAAAAAATATCTTTACAACTAATTATGTATGAATATATCAATGTTTAAATTTCATTTTCATATATGTGTATTTTATATCTTATGTGTTTATATATTATATTTTGTATATGTATAATTATGTTAATAACTTTTCCATTCTACAAATTAGAATAAATTAGAAGCTTCATTCATTTATTAAAAAGCAATTATCTCCTAACCAATTTTATCAAATATTAAAATTTATTATTATTATACAATATATAAAATAAGCGTTTAATATAAAACGATAATAAATTGTTATAAAATTATAGAAATTACATTATTATTTCATTTTTATTCACTTTTATTGGATTGCGTCTTGATTTGGAAGTAAATGCTCACTATTTTTCTGCAATCTTGCGATTCGTATATATATTCTCAAAATCGATTTCAATAATTATTTTCTTACACTGCATAATAATTTCTTTTTGAATAATATTTTGCTGTTCCTTTGAACCTAGTTTAGTTATCTACAAAATGATGAATCATTACTTAATTTTTCCTATATCTAGAGTAGTTAAAACTATGAAAAATGAGAATAATACTTTAGAAATTCACTAATAAATATCTTAATAAAAATGTCAATAATACTTTTTGGTATATGAAGATCTAAAATTGGTTCTCCAACTTTTGCAATTAAGGAATGTATACTGACAAAGATATCTTCCTAGTCATAAGCAACATAGGCTGCAAGTATGGACACCCCAAGTTCCAGACTTATAACGCCTATTAGTAGAACTCTTTTTTTTTTCATTATAGCTACCGTAATCCCGAATATTCGTATGACTTAATTCATAGATAATATGCCAAATTATAAGAAAATACAATATCGAAAATTAATTTAAATATTTTTTTAAAATTTCATTACTTGAATTGTATTGGTGATTCTTCAGATAGCATATCCTTTTAGGATGTTAAAAAATAAATATAATAATTATTTGATAAGAGAATTGGACATTTAGCAGTTAATTAACAGCAATACTATAAAAAATCAGGCTAGGAAATACTGAAAGTAAACTGGTTTACAATTTTAATATATATTTTTAAATACATTTTAATAAATTTTGTAGTAAAACCATTTAATAGTGAAATGAAATTTAAATCATTCAATCGCATTTTGAATTTACATTTAAATCTACGATTATTATAATTTCTTTTTTTCAGATATTGTCGTTTTGTCGTGTTTTAGTACACTTGAATTTACATTTTATCTATGATGATTATAATTTTACTTTTTTTAGCTATTATCTTTTAATAGATTTTTAGTACCTTTCAATTTATTTTTAAATCTATGATCATAATAATTTTCCTTTTTCTTTAGATATTATAATTTAGTATAATTTTAGTATCCTTGTATTTCCTATAAGTATATTGATTAGTATAATTATCGGCGTTCTGGTGTAGGGGTAGGGTATATCGTCCATGGTAGGTCGACCTGGGCGTCCCGGTTCGGGTATGGCTGTTCTGTGCTCTATCTGTGATATGTATGAATGTAATCCCCTGTAAAAAGAGCTGTGCAAGCCAGTGTGTGTGTGTCATCTTCATATGAGCTAGAAGTCAGTTTTCTATGCTCAGAAGTCTTTACCCTCAAAAGCTACTGCACCCCGTTTCAGTTGTAATACGGACATCATATGTATATTTAAGGAGCAATTTTCCTTTAACATACTGTTTCCTGATTAGGATCTTCTTTAAGTATTTGCCTAAATTTTTTTAATAATTTTATTCCTTAACATGAAGTTTACATAATAAAGGTTTATTATAATTTTTTACCAGAATAATTATAATATTTTTATCTCTCTCTATGTTCTGTCTATTATAATAACTAATATTTCTTGAACTAGTTCAAATTAATAGTTTTTAAAATAGGAAAAGAGCAATTCATGATTAAAATTTGTCCTTTGCTTTCAATCAGGCAGAGAAAAATGTTAAATTAAATCATTTAAAGCTAATAAGGAGCATTTTACTGTTTACAAAATTCAATCTTTTAACGGTTCTGATGAAACTCATTCATTTTTTCCTTCGTCAGAAATTTAATATCATTTTAGATTAATCAATTTTTAAACAACCAAATTATCTTTCTTCTAAAAGTTATTAGCCATCAAGACTTGAAAAAAACCACTTTGATGTTTCTTAATTTTTAAAAAATGAATAAGTTATAAAAATATAAACATTTTATTAAACTATTTGTTATTGTTTTCTAAATATCTATATGATTTAGCCTATTCATGGTGCTCATATATTTAATAATTCTATGAATTATTGATATTATTTTTTAATCTAAATATTGATTAATATTGATAGCATTGATTAATATAAGTCATCAATAATTCTATGAATTTTTGATAATGTATATATGGATATGTATCGTATTTTAAGTTGTAATATTAAAGAATAGAAATATTTATAAATCAATTAAAGACACCGAAAATAGATTTTATTGCAGAAGATAATTTTCAGTATTTACTAGGGTTGAATTGAATCACTCCATAAGCTATATTTGAAAAATTATTTCTTGCCTGACAGTCAGTTATCATTCAAAAAATATTTCAAATATTTTAAATGATTTCCAATTTTAGTATTTTAAAAATATTTCTTCGTTTATTAACGATAACGTCACTCCTCAATTTCATTTGAAATTAAGATACATGGAAGCACAAAGATATATCTTTAAATTCTAGTTTTGATTGTCATGCTGTTCAGCAGTTTACTCACTCCTCATTTCACAGATTGATTTTTATTACTTAAAATTTTTATAATATTTCCTTTTGTTGAAGAAGAATGATTAGAATTAGATGCATTTGCATTATTTCTGATCATTTATTGTCTCAATTTCAGTGGATGATTAAGTTCAAATAAATGCATTCAAAGCTGCAATTCATTTTCCCTAATGCTACAATACGATTTCTCTTGTTCCATTTTCTGATAAATTCAAACAAATTATTAAATAACTTTATTTCCTTTAGGAAATCAAAGGGCATTTTGTATAGAAAAGGAAATTGATCAATTTAGGCAGTCTTCCATAGGATTCTTTAATCTTTGAAGAAATCAATGTGAAACTAAGTATTCAGTATCATTAAATAAAGAGCAAATCAGTTATTATTTTAAAAGTAGGAACTATGAAAAGCTATTTAACTTATAAGTATCTTTGGAATCAAAATTATACAAAAGAGAATACCCCATTATAATGAAAAAAAAGTTTAAAAGGGCTAAAATATTTAGAAATCCATTCATTAAATGAAGAATTTTGTTTGAACAGTCATTGAAATCTTTGAATTATACTTATGTGCAAATTTTCCAATATTAAAATGATTCTGAGATGAATTATCAAGATAAAGATTTGGGTTCAAAATAAACAGCTCAGTGGAGTTGATTTCATTCTTAATTCTTAGTAATCTAATCATTAATACTGAAGATGCCATGAAATGCTTCTATTATATTTAGAAATATGCATTTTATTCTTAGAAATGAACTACCCAAATAAAGTATTGACTCTGAAGTAAACAATTTGGAGAGGTGTACCTCATTCTTAATCTCTTCTAATATTTAATTATTCACACACATATCGGTCTTCAAGTCAACATTCAGAGAAAATAGTCGAACTTAATTGTTGAAATTCAAGTCACGTCTTCGAAAGCTCCCGTCATTAAATTAGCAGCCGAAATTAGGTTGAACTGACTTTCCAATTATTGTTGTGGTCATTATGCACGTCTAGCAAACATCTGGCTTCTTTCTGTGAATAATATAATGTTATATTCCCTCCAGATGCAATTGAATGCATTGGCGAAGCTGAATAAGTGCATCTGTGCTTTCTCAAATGGTGCTTTCCTAACAGTGATAGCCTTTTAAGTAACTAATTGCGTTGAGTGAAATGGGAGTTCTGTGACTAAAATAATTAATAGGTTTGCTCCTTGCCCTAGGAAAGTAATGATTTAAAAGGACCTAGCATTGTGTATGATAACCATCAATTTCTTTAAAAAAGGGAATAAGGTTTCTTTTGGTATGGAATAGCAATTGCCTTAATTAGAAAGGAAGATAAGAAAAATAAATTGGTCATAATAAAAGGAAAAGAACTTGCATAAGATATGTTAGAAAAATTTGGCGCAGTATGGTCAACATCATGGCTCTTGAGCCAAAAAAACCCAAACAAACATATATATTAGAAATATTTATCATTCTTTTTTCGGTTGCTGTAATATTTTATTTCTTTAAAAATGATGACATTAATAATTAAGATGTTTTTTATTTTTATAAATTGCGAGAATCTTATTATTTTTAATTAAGATAATCTCCATTGATGTAAATTGTTTTTAATGCGGAGATTCTTTTTACTTTTTTTCTAAAAGCTTGAAAATAAGGAAATTGCAGGGGAGGGGGAATGTTTGGCATAATAATTAATACTTTCTGCTCGTTTTTTTTAATCCTTAATATTTTTTCAGCTATATTTCTAAAATGAACAAATGCAAAAAATAATAGATATTTCTCTCCAAAGCAATCTTACTAATGACTTTTCAGTTTTCAATTTTTTTAAGGATTTACCTTCTCACTCACTGAGTTATAGGAGAGGATTAAATTATTTTTGCATTTGTTGAAAGATTTTAAGTCAAAATCTTTTAAGATATTATTTTAATTGTTGATTTCCAAATAGGAAATGGCATAAATTCCTAGGATAATAATATTGAGAATCTGTCTCTCTGATATTTAATGCTTTTTTTATTAATTACTCATGCATGCAACCGAAGAAGTATTTAGAAACCAGTAGCTAATTCTGACAAATTCTTGTACTTCCATTTTAGTAAAAAAAATTACAAAATGTCCTGGGTCTAAATAAAGCAAAGAATTGAAGAATCATCAAGGAACTTGTCACAAAATTCCTCTGGAAATTTAAGTCCCCAAACATTAAATCTATCTTGAGAAAAAAACGTTTAAGAAAAACGAAGACTTGGGTTATATGATGAGGTTGAAAATTCCTTAATTTTTAAACTCTCTATCTGAAATTCTTAATGTATGAATGGTGTCATGGATAACTGTGAGAAAGATTTCATGAAGATATAAAGAAACGAAGCACATATATTATTTTTTTTATGTTTTATTTATTTTATTTCTTTCATATAAAATTTGAAAGTTCAAAATATATGACTGCTAGCCCAGAATGCATGTAGGATGTGAAAAGATTGTCAATCCATCAAAAAGAAAAAGAAAATTAAAACAATTCTGAGTTCCCGGACTTGGGAAAAAAAAGTTTGATACCTGAAAAAAAATTAAATATATTTCAAACATTCTTTTTAATAGAGCTGTATATTCAAAAATAGAAATTAGCTAGTATTATTCCAATCCCTCATTTTATCGTTATTTAAGAAATATTTTGAAATGTTAAAGGGAATTGAAATTCATGATTTCATTAAAAATCATCGAATAAAGTAAAACCCTCTATTTATTGTTAAAAAAAGCGAAGTTAATGAATCAATTCCTTATATTTATTAGAGAGTTATTAGTCCATATAGATTCCAAAAGAATCATAATAATATCAAATTCATGAAAAAATTTTGGAATGATGATGTAGTTCTCATAATCTCGACTAAAATTTATACTTACTGATCATAAACGAGAACGTAATATGGTTGTTGTAGAATTTTTATTTTAAATTAAGAATTAAATTGAGCTAATGGTTTATGAATTTTGAGATACAAAACATTTGTAGGAAATAAGGCAAGACAAAACTCACTTTATTATAGCTCTTTTTATCTATTAATTATATTATTCATACAGATCGAAAAATTAAAGCATCTGAGATACAGTGTTGTGATAAATTAATTAAAAGCTATTTAACCTTAAGCAATATCGAAAATTGAAGTAATTAGAAGTAATTCACATATCTTCAGATGAACATCGATCAAATTGTTCTTGTATTTAAAAAGGACCGATAAATGTTCATTTGGTTTGATTAATTCAAGACATTTGTTATATATTGTGCTACTGCCCTTATCTACATTAATATTTCATGCTAAAAATAATTTTAAATAGTCCACATTTGTATTCAAATTTCCTTTTTAAGTTGTTACATTTTAATTGTTATTCTTATAAACTCTGCAGATACATAAAATTTCGGTTTATAAATTTCAAAATATAGGCTATTTCAATATTCATATTCACTTTCTATGCAACCAAATAGTAGCTAAATTACGACGAAATTTATATAATCAGATATATGAAGAAATAGCATTAAAATGCTGACTTTAAAATTTTTGTGCTAGAAAATATTTTTCTAATGAAATAGAGCAAATTTAATTCCTGTTGATTATATTATTCATTTGAACCATAAGATATCTTAAATTCAATGCACTAACAACTCTATATGAAAAAATTTAGTTGGTATCGACAGTTAGAAATAATAGATAAAATTCACATATTTATTATATAATTCATTTAGTTCTCAAAATATATTGTTATGATATCTTAAATTCAATGCAGTGATAAGCGCTGGGTATGGACATTTAGGAGATATCGACAGCTGGAATTCATATTTAAATCACATATTTTAAAATACCCATTATCATTTTCAATTCAATTATTATTAGATCTTAAAAAATTAAAAGAATAAATTTTTTTTATATATATAGTATAACATATAACAGACATGCTATACACATTATATATATATATATATGGTATAACTGCCTTTACAGATGTTAACATTGAAAACATTAAGCAATAAAAAATTAAATTATTGTGCGTATTAATTTCACATTTAAATAGTTTCAAATTTTTTTTTTTTTTTTTTTTTACAAATTGCACAAATAAATTTTTAACTTGTAACTGGGGACATGGATTTCTTCATGGCCAGAGACGTGGAGTCAAAATGATTCCACTGTTATTTTTCTATGTACACATTTTCTATGTGCATTTTTTATGCACACCACACACACACACACACACACACACACACACACACACACACACACACACACACACACACACACACACGCACGCACGCACACACACACACACATATAATGTTATAACATATTAATTGTTGGAAAGTTCTTATGAGAAAACCCTAAACAATCATTTAATGAATATTTATTTCGTTTGCATATTACGGAATTACACTAATGCTTATAAGTTTTAAAATTTTACAAACAAAAATGTAGTATTTTTAAATATTATTTTAAGAATGTTTCTAAATTCTTTTTGAAGCATTAAAAGTAAAATCAGTTTTAGTGGCATGGAGTCAAAGATTTAATAACTTACAACAAAAACTTTGAAAAACAGTAACTTGATTATACGCACGTATTCATTAATAGATTTTTGCAAACATACTGTTGATATAACAACTTGAAGGTACTGAGGTCATGATTCTATTCAAGGAAAAAATATCAAGTGATAATCAGGGCTAATAATTGCAGCTGAGTCATTTTCACTTCGACTCCAGTTACGGGTTAAAATAGTTAAAATCAGTTTCAGTTTTTATACAAATTATATAGCTTATTTTCCTTTCCCTAAGAAAATCTGTGGTGGCCATTGTACTAGAAAAAAATGCTGTAATCATATTTACGACTCATATACTTTCCCTTTTATATCGGATGTGCAGCTAATCAAAATGCAGAACATTAATAAGAAACGATTGTCTCCAACTTTAGATTGAAATCACGTTCGAGTGATTATTATCTTCGAAATGCAATCGATTTCAGTTCTTTTACATACATGAATTGATCTCAATACTTATTCAGGGGATGTTGTTATAACATGCAATCAGTACATTCACTCAGCGGAAACAGCAAATTCTCAGTCCAAGAAACACCTCTATTCTTACAAAGAATAATTTTTTTTGTCCAATCTCCTTTTTTCTTTCTTTTTCTTTTTTCATTCTTTAAGAGTGAATGCCTAGCTTCGAATAAATAAAGAATAGTTTGAATGTAGAAAAGAAAGAAGCGCGCCAAAGAAGCCTCGAAGGTTGATAAACAAATTCTTTCCCTTACGTCAGGTGAAATTGCGAAGGCCCCGACGAACTAAGGGTAAACATCAGATTTTAATTAAAATCTTCGGCCTTCAAGCGCGAATTGAAATGAGGCCCGCCGTTCCAGGTAAAGGCACATTAATTAAGCATCCGTGGGTCTCTTCTTTAGAGGGCGAAAGAATGATGTCGAGTTTGAAAAAGGAGGGGTGGGTGTGCTTATTTTGAGGTTCGTATTTATGCCTGGTTTTGCTTTCGGAGTGCTTACGGGGATGTGATACTTCTTTATTTTACTGATACTTCGAAGCATTTTTACCTAGAAACAATTTTTTGTTTCATTGTTGGGAGGAAGACAAAAATGTTTCGCTTAGAAATAAATGTTTGTTCAGAGAATCTGGAAGCAAATTAATGTATGCTATTTGTTATGATCTCCAGCTCAATTTTTTCAATGAGGAATATAAATAAAAAAGTAGTATAAAAAACTAAAATTAAGAAAGTCATGGAATTTTGAAGGGTTTTTTAATGGTTTTTTTTTAATTCTTGACTGAAGTGTTTGGATAAAAAACGATTTTTTAATTGGTACTCTGATAGCTTTTATGAGATTAACAACACATAAAAATGATTTAGTAATGAGGGAATTGAATATTTTTTTATCAAAGATTTGTTCCAGTTAAGAAAATAATATTTTAATCTGAAGTTTTATCCGTTAGTGTATTGATAAAGAAATATGTATCATTCATTTATTTGCAGGCTTCCGAAAGCAATAAATAAAATTTGATGATGCTAACACAATGATAACAAATTTTTTCAATTATATATATATATATATATGAAAGCTAATGTAAAAACATTAAACTCAGTGCATTGTTTTTTAGTAATCAAACTTATTTTGATAATCATGTTTCAATCCTAAATGGATCCGATAATCGCCACACTATTTTAAACCTTGTAGTAGCATTACAGTCTTATAGGATAGCATTATAGTATAGCCTTCTAGCATGGCATTGCATTATTGTCTCGTAGCATAGCATTGTATTATAGCCTTCTATCATAGCACTGTATTATAGTCTTATATCATAGCATTGTATTATAGTCTTCTATCATAGCATTGTATTATATTCTTGCATAGTCAAGTCGCAATATTATAGCCGTTGGTCAACGTTTGATTCCCAAACTTAATAACTACTAAAATTTTTAATTTAATATTTTGCGTCCTTTCTGTTAAATAGCTCCTCGAGAAGATGTCCTAAACATCAAATTTTGATGTGAATACAATTCATACTTTTTTATTTTTTAGAAGCCTTAAATAGATTTTTTTAATGCGCAATGTATTTTCCTAATTGCTTATTCATAAAAACATCCAATTATACTACAAAAAACAATTGCAAAAATGTTATGTTGATAATGTTAAAAATTTAAAATTTAAAAACTTAGCCCATTGTTTGGTTTTGTCGTCCAACATTATTTGAATGTAAAATAAAATTTAATTTTTATAAAACATACCCAATATAGAAGCTTACTTAACATTGGAAAATAACTCGAATCTTCAGTTTTTTTAGCAGCAAAAATGAAAGGAACAATCAGAACGAAATAATAGTAGTAACATTGGAAATAATTTGAGTTTATTGCAACAATGAAATATATTATTGCAAAACATTCTTATATTGTTTATAAGTAATAATTAAAATTAAAACGGTATTATTTATATTATTAGTTTTCGAATTTTAAATGTGACAAGTAAATAAATAAAAAAATGTGTTTTAACATTTGTGGAAATGGTATGTATTTTTAAAATATAAAAATTTACTTATCTTTAATGTACTCAAACTAATTAAATCCACAAAAAAAGTCTTTCAATTTCACACTTAAAATTATTTATGTGGCACAGGTCAAACAACCTGGTTTGTGGAGATGAAGCATGGTCATAAATATGCTCATTTTATATTCTCGGATATATAAGCTCTTTTTTAAAGTTTTATTTATCATATTATAGTAGAGTGTTGCTTGAATTGATAGTGCCGTATTTAATTTCATGCGACTGATATTTCATTCTTTTGTGTCTAACATCTGTATGTGTGATTTATTAAGGTTCTAGATATGGACGAAAGATCACTATGAGTTCTTCAGAGATAAGATTACTTAGACAATGCATTCATTGATTGCGCTTGTTGTGTAAGGATTATAATTACTTTTGCTGACACGCAGCTGCGAAACGTCCTTTTATGAAAAATGTTGAATTTTGTGAATCAAATTATGATAATCAGGGAAACAAGCTGGTTCTTTTGTAGGACATGTTTTGATATGGTCCAAATTAGATTTATTTAGCTAAAATCTCAGAAGCCAAAGAGTAGTTCCAAATTTGATGCCTCTACCCAAGAGTATAAAAATAACTAAATATATTTTACTCTTATTAATGATTAAAAATTAATGCTCTGTTTGACTTTTTCATGTATTCATTATTTTTTTTAAATGGCGCATGCAATTGCAAGAACAATTTATGCAATGAATATATAGATATCAGCGAGCTTTTATAAGAGCTAACGAATTGGATGCAGCTTAATAAGGCAGAGATATATGACGAATATAATTTAATATAGATATTTCTATCACCTTTACTTTCATTGACTGCAAACTCACGTAATTAGTTAAATGTATGGCTTGTTATGATTCTATAAGGGAACTGAATTTAGCTGAACAGATCAAACTTTCACCAATTCTCTCAGAACTTGAATACTTATAGCTCAGTTCAACTAATGGTGAATATATAAACTACTACACGTATATTTATTGAATAAGTTGCCAAAAAATATGCAGCCTGTTTTTGTTTCTTCAGTAATACTCTACTATAGAGATGGCTGTAATAATCGCTCTCAAAGATTTTTTAAACTACATATTAAATTGATTTGTAAATACTGTTTTTGACTATTATATGAACTGTGGTTTAATTTATATTTCTGTTATTTATGTACATGCTTATAATTTATAATCATGCAGCCTTAAATCGTGTTAAAAATATACCCATAGCAACATCATTGATTATTTAAGCTGCTTTAGTAATTGAACGAGCAATTGAAACTTAAGAATATATTCGATATTGTATTAAATTACATGTATTAAATAGAAAAAATGAGCAAAAATTATTCAATGTTACTCAGAAATTATGCACTGTAAAAACAAAGGAAGATACAGTGATAGTAATAAATAATAACAATTATTATACTTAAAATAGTAGCAACATAATTTTTAAATAAATTAATGATCGTGAGTCTTTGTTAAGCTCAGCTAATTATGATTATCATTGCTGAAACTGAAATATTCCCTTATACGTACAACAGAATTATCAGTCTTTTTATCATGAGTGTTCGAAGGTTAAGAATGTCTTTTTACATGATTTATAAGTTTTAAATGTCATTCATATTGTTTCCTTCATTATCTTCTGATTGTGATAATGTTCATACTCATAAGACTTCTAAATATTCAAACTCCATTTCTCTTTCAAGGATAAGAAAAATTTCTTACGTTTTACTAAAATGCAACACCTCGTATTCTTAAGAAGCTGGTGTACAAAGTTTATAGCTCTATTTAGCTGGTTGCATTTAGAATGTAATGTCTTGATCCTGACTGATCAAATAAAAGAGTAGAATGTCAGCTATTCATTTATTTACAGCCATATATTTACATACGAACAACTTGTTCTAATCTTAGTTAAAATATTTGATATCAACACCATTTGGAAGTTGATGATAATTCCACAACAGTCGGAGGATCAAGGTTAATCGTGAAAAGAGTTCTCCATCAACTCGGAAGAGTCACACTATAAGAAACTAAAAGGGTTTCAGTTAACACGGCTACTCCAAGGTAGAGCATAGTTTAGTAGACCGCAATCTAAGAAGTCTCTTCCATCTTTCAAAAAACTCCCTCATTTTATAGCTGTCTAATCTGAGCCTTTCACTTTCCATTGGTCACTTGAGCTCTCTATTGCCCAATAGTTGTTTAGAAAGTATCTCAGTAACTTCAGTCGGTCTTGGTATGTCCGTTAATGATGCATTTTCATCAGTGACCTTTCTGGAACACGTGTTAATGATAATCCCATCACAATGGGAAACATTTGGTATCCGGATAGTTTGACACACCTCTCCCTTAAAGATACAATAAGTTTCTCTGAAATGATGAACCCCACGTGCGGTAGTTCAACTGCTATCAATAATGACCAAATGCGATGACCATCCGGTGGTAAGAAAATACCCCCATCTGGCGATCTGGAGGCATTTAACAATTGAGGGTTTTAACAGGTGGGGACACAGCAGGCTGGGAATACCACTTATCAAGAATGGGATACAGGAACTTTACAAGAAGAATTTGGGCAATGAAATGAGTTCAGTTTTTACCTCCTTTCAGAAAAAAATATTCTTTTGGGCAAAAAGAAACACTTCAGGAATTGATTTAGTCATATTTAGAGCTATGTATTTTGGACATTAACCATATTTTGTTTGAAAATGAATTTCAGGTGATTCAGTACAGAAAAAGTTATCGGAACATCCATTATAATGCAGGGGTGCATTTTTCGATGATTTTTGGCACTGAATACATTTATGTTTCTAATAATGCGTACAGTTGCATACGGTGTAAAACAACAACTAAAGAATATGCCAAAATAAACTAATAATGAAAGTCGATTTATTTGCAAATGAGCACTGATACTGATTGCATCTATTAAAAATAAGCAGATCCTAATTTATATACTTAATATCTCTGTATTTTAGGCTCCCAATGTTAGTTTGATTTATTTTTATAAAATATAGATACCATAAATATATGTATTAAACGTTCGGTTATATTATGATGATGAGATGAGGAATTAGTACTTATATATGCCTTTTTTAAGCTTTAGCATTAAAGCAAAATTTTTGAAGCTATTTTTTAATACATTAGCCAATTCATGTTTCAACTGGTTTTTAACTTGATCAATATGTTAATGATATATATATATATATATA
>JAPMOQ010018920.1:8488877-8543929 GCA_026543055.1 Argiope trifasciata
ATATATAGAGTGTTTGTGATAAAATGGCTAATAATATTATTATTCAACCTAATTGCTTTGTTTCTTAATCCAATGCACTGGTCCATTTTATCTGCCAAGTATGCCTAAACTAAAGATGGGAAGAGATACAACTGAATATCAAAGAAAAATTAGTCTCATGAAGAAAAAAAAACTCATCGATTCTTTCTCATTCTATAATAAGCTATATTTGATAATAACCTGAATCTGAAATTTTCCCCTAGAGGATTCCTCAGTGGATTTAACAAATATTTTTTCAGAATTTTGAATATGTTTATTAAGATAAGATTATAGACACTTTTTTGGATAATGCAGGACTTGTCCTAATTTGACTAAAAATATATTTATAATATAAACTAAGTTGTATAAAATATAATAAAGAGTTAATTGCTTGTTAAATTTAGCAAAACCTAAGGTGACATCTGATGCTGGTAAAGAGTTTCTAAAGAAACTTTTTTGATTTATAAACTCATTTCACTACTTTTAAGAATTATACTTACAAAAGAGGAAAAAATAAGAAATATGCAGTTTTAATCCTGCATATGATATAAATTCTTTCCGCAAGTAAAACCTCAAGATCATGCTCTTAAATCTTAATATTCAAACTTTTGAAACAACTATGTCACCACACAAATTTCAAGTACTTTTGGTCAATCTTTTACAACGAAAAAATGAGATTTTCCCACCGAATTCCACTTAGGAAATTACTTCTCAAAAATTAATAAAATTAAGTTCAACAGCCAGTAACATTTTCGTCGAAACATTGACTCATAAAAAACATCCTAACTCCACTCTCGCAAACATATCCATTCCGGAAGCTTAATTTTCATTAAAATTCATTAGTAAAATATTGCGAACATTCACTGAAAGATTGTTAATCACAAAACTTCCATCATAAATTCATTTTTGCTAAAGGCGAAAACTCTGCAATGACGAATACACGGTAAATGAAGATGATAATTGCAAGTAAACGCTGCGGAGTGAATGCTCTGTCGGCCATTCATCATTTATATTAGAATGGATAACGCCATGGAAAATTCATGAGCGGGTGATAAAGAGTGAAACAAAGAAAAAGAACGCAGGAAAGCGGCGGGCAAGAAGAAAAAGAGCGATGAGGAACGGATAAAACGCCGGATCAAAATGAAAGTTCTATTTTACTTTTAACGCACTCAACGCTTAAGCATAAAATATTGAGGAAGGGGAAAAGGTAGAATATTTTCACAGGGACCGTTTAAAAAGTTAAGTCTTATTCTAAATATAGAAGCGTAATCCTTTCGTATATCCGGTGTGATTTTATTCTCCCATTTTAAATTCGCGGCGATTTCTAGAAATTGAATAATATTTATTTTGCGCTGGAGTTAATAATTTATATGCATATTTCCTTTTTGGAGTAATGGCAGTTACTATTACTTCCTAGCAAAAAAAAAAAGAATAAAATTAGAATCCATAAGTTTGAAACATAAGTATATATTTTAAAAATATATGCATATTTTAGTTTTATATAAAACGAATTTAATAAAATTGCAATGCACAGGTATTAAGAGTTTGATACAAACTCTTTGAGAATTTGTATAAAATGTTTCTCATAAAAATAGAAATAAAATTTTACTTTATGCTTAATAGTTCATTAGACATTTTTATGTAAAAAATGATCAGACATGTTCAGGTTTTTCTTTTAGTTTCCATTAAATTCTATTTAGTAGTTGTTTTGGCTTAAATTCAACTGCAAGACCTACTCATTCATTTCTTTAAAGCCACGTTCATTTATTTCCATAATCAGTAAAATCATTAGCAAAGCTTTTTGAAAAGTGCACAGGATATAGATTTTTGTCTTCTAAACAATAGTTTGAATAGTATTTTTATAAACATTATCGATAAGTAATAATTAACAACTTTAAATTACAAATTGTTACATTAACATATTGAAATTATTATGAGAAATAACTTTCACCAAACATTAACTACATGAATATGGTAGTTTCTGTAACAGAACTGGGGAATGTATAACGAACATTTTCACCTATAATTATTAAAATTAACAACTGAGAATTGACTTGATCTGGAATGGAATGCAAACTTTAAAGTGATAGTTTTTGATATACTGCATAAGAATTTAATCAAATTGAAATAAAGCTAGATTGATATGTGGTAGTAATTCGTGAACCTATTATTGCCCGAAGACGAATTTTACACTCTTAAAAATTTTAACTGTTTTTATTCGGATTCAGAAAGATTCAGATTTTGTATCAGAAAGTGAAATAGCATAATCGCAAAAATAGATAACGCAAGTAGTCAATTATTTAAAGATATATTATGTTACACCTTTTAACTCCATTAGAAAGTTTCAAGTACAAAAAAACCAGAATACGTTAAAAACAGATAAAATAATAAATTTTAAAATATGTAATAATGTGATACCGTTCTTATATTATATATTAGATTATATCATGAGTAGCAGATTATTTTGAAAAAAAAAATATTACTAAAATTATACGCAATTAGTATTCCTAGTGAGTCATGCTATTGCAAAATCTGAGCAGTCTTGAACATTTCAAAAAAAAAAAAAAAAATGGTGTAATCGTTGTAATTTGTCTCCCCATCCGTTTTATTTTGGAACCTATATAATTTTACTGCCACAGTTTTAATTTCTTCTAAATATTTGATAACAGTGTCCTTGTTATATAAATATGCCTTAAGTTAAAGAAATTCTTTTTTGCAATTTCCCGTATTTATGAAATTTTTCTACGGTGCTTATTTCTTACTTAAATTCATAAACATAAAATCTAGACTAAACCGAGGAAGACAAGCTAAGAAATTAATGAATAAAAATAAAAGCTCAGAAAATTTGAAAATCAATGTTAAAGTAATTTTTTCTATTAATTAAGCAAAATTAACCATAATTTAATTTCCATGGACGAAAAATAACTGTTGGCATCATTTTTCTTCATATCGAATACTTTAGAATGCACTGAAGTAAAAGCTTCTTAATTATTGCTTAAACACTAAAATACTTAGAAAGATGGACGATTAATTATGACATATTATTTTAAAAAATAATATGTCAGAATTCCTGAAAAATAAGTGAAATTTAAATATTTGAAACTCTCTATCATCTATGAAAATAACTTTCCCTTTTTTCCAATCATTTCTTTGATTTAACGTAATCATGAGATAAAAGATTTGAATATGTCTAAGGTAAAGTGTTGATCCTTTTGTAATGCAGTGTTTAAAAAGGTAACCATGTTCTTGTATTTTGTGATTATTTTAATTCTTTTTCTAAGCATAAAATTTTTTACTTTTAAAATATTAACATTTTTAATTAAATTCAAAGACAATTTTGTTAAAAAAGTTCTAATATTTTTAATGAATTCTAAAGGCATTTTTTTTAAAAAGTATATTCAGAAATTTTTGCAATACAATGGCTATTTATTCCTTTCTAAAAGAAATAAATTGTGAAATATGACTAATAGTAGTGATTAATAAATTTTAGGCTTTTTTAATATTCTTCATTGTGATTATTTAATGCTTGATATCATTTTCTTGCTTAAGAAATTTTTATAATTTGAGTGTGTTTCTATTTAGCACTTTATTTAAATAAATGCTGTGAAAATCAATGCTTTATAATTTTATGCCTTAAAAATTATTAATTCGTAATTCAAAGATACAAATAATGTTTATTAAATAAAATAAAAATAATGTATTATTAATATGTTACAAATAATGTTTCAACAGAAAATAATGTGTATTTTATTCCATTGTGTTCCTTGTTCGTCCTACATTTATTTTTCTGTACTTTCGTTCTCAAAGTATATTTTTGTATACGTTCGGGTTTTTTTCATACTTTTGTACTCTACTTGCATACTGTACTTATGAAATATATTTATGTACACTTTTGCGTACTTTCCATTTACAAACTGTGTTTTTTTACACTCTCATTTCTCTAATATGCTTCCATTTAAAATGTATATTTTTGTATGCTTCCATTCATTTGTATATGACCATTTACAAGTTACATTTTTATATATCTTTCATTTACTTTTATGTACTTAAAAAGAACTTTAAAAAAACACCGCTTACAAGTTGTAAGCATATTGATAAGATATGGTATTCTACACACATCTTACTTATTATCATGATGTTATGATAGTATTATGAAAACAATAGAGTATAAATTTGTATATCCTTCTTTTGAAGGTTTAGGTATATTATTTAATGTGGATTCACAATTTAAGTATCAAGACCTTGTTTTCTGAAGAGACTTTTGCTCAACGTTAGATTGTAAGCATTTTCGCTTCAAATTGTTAAATTTCGTTCATATGTTGTTATTTTGTATTCTTGGCTTATCATGTTCACATTTATTTTGATAAAAAACCTTGTCAACTTGTTGTTGAAATTGATCTAAAATTTAGTATACATAGAAAAATTAATTTGCCAAATTGCCTCTATTTATATCATTGAAATTTTGAGTTATATAATTCATATTAATGGAAAGATTAATTGAATGTAAATAGGGGTATCCAATGGCAAATTCGATATATAACTATAATTAAGATCTAAAATCTACTTACCAGATTTCATTCACTCAGCTCATTTCGTATATTAATTATTGCATCTACAGAATACAATTCAATAAACATTTAGAAAAGAACTCTGTATATTGGCAATTTCTCAAAATATAAAGATAAAATTTTTGACAATTGATATGCTTCTTTGCATATTTCTTAAGTTACAAATATTTAAACATATGTAAAAAACTAAAATTTATCCGAATTCATATACTAATATATGTGCATTCGAAATAAAGCATATTTTGGATAATATAATAATATATTCCATAAATCATTATTTTTTGTATTTTGTTTAAGTTCTAAGGGACAAGAATTTTAATTGTGGCCCGTTTGCTTCAAACATATTTTTAAATATATGAAGATTGCAAAATATATTTTAAGACTTTAATAGGTAGAATATATTTTAAACAGGCGTTAGAGACAGTATGAAATATATAGGTATCCCCCTAGTAAATATTCCGATTCGGAAACAATTTTGCTCAATGTTAGATTGTAAGCATTTTTGTTGCAAATTGTTTGCGGAAAACTTCTTGTTACTTCTGATACTCCGCCTATTGAAGAACGATTTAACAATAATTTCTTACCCTTGAAGAGCATCGGAAAATGCGGGAGCTTTTCCTCCATTAAGAAAACTATTCCGAAACAATTTCTGTTAGACGTGGAGGGGGGCGGGTGAAGCATTCCGACGCTAGAGCAGACGTACTAAGTTTTGAAAAATAATTCAGATGTTGCTATCAGAATGAAAATTAATGTGAATTCTAAGTCTTTATTTGATATTGAATTTTTAAAAGTTTTCATGATGTTTCTTAAATTTAGATCTTTTCTGAAAAGAAATTTCTGTGAAAAAAGTATTAACATTTCAAAGCATTTGGATATAATATAAATGGATTAAGCTCGTTCGTAATGTATAAACATGATATGAGAATCGAGATTCTGTGTTCATAAAGAAAATATTTAATAAATATTTTAATCAAGAATTCAATTTTTGCTACATTCGACTTATTCTTGAAGAAAATTAGGGTAAGATGCTGATAAAATATATTTAATGTCTTAGATGTATTAATTATATAAAAACTAAAAAACGAATATTTAATATAAATTTAGTGATAATTTTATGAAAAAAAAAATTCAAATCCCACACATTGTATCGCTTATAGTGAATTGATATTTTGAAGAGATTTTGTTTCAAACTGCCTTAAAACATAATTTTTGCAATTTCTTTATTTTAAAATTTAGCTCTAATTTTTTAAATATGCATTATTTTCCAAAATTTAAGATTTTGTAATTTTTGCTATAAAATATAATTATATCAGCATTAATATTATATTTCTCGTTATTTTTCTATTTGATTTCTAGTTTTACAGAATTTTTTCAATCAAATTTATCAAATCTTATAAAACATATACTTATAAAGCAATTTTATTAAAGTAGCATTAATCATTATTAATGTATTTTTATTTGTTAAAAGCAAACATCATCTTTTTGATGTTTTTGATGTAATAAATGTTTTGATGTTTTTGAAATTTTTGATGTAAAATATTTGTTGTAATGCTGGTTTAAATTATATTCCTAATTGCCAACTGAATGCAAGTAGCCTTCTTACTGTCATGCTTCAACTGAAACTATGTTGTTGTTACTTATGGCACTTTACAAGCCGGCTGACAGAAATCTGTCAGCGATTTAAGTGTAAATTAGCTTCCCTTGTTTTTTCAGTTGCTCCAACTAGGGCCAAGATCACGACTTAGCTATCTCCTGCTTCACATTCACTTGCACAACCCCTTCATACACGGGGGAACATTCAGACTATTCACTGACAGAACACAGAATTACAACCATGCTCGAACCCAGATTCGAGCCTGGAGAAGACTCGCTACTCCTATGCCAGGACGCTCGAACACGAAACTGTAGCTCTGTGACATGATAAAATAGTTAATGTCGATGGTATCATTCCCGCGTTACAACGAAAAGAGGGTCAGTAGCTTATGAGGGCAAAGAGTCCAAAAGGCAGAGGCCAGAAATTTGACTGCTAGCTTCTTATGAAAATGGCTCACAAACATTTTTGTAGGAAAGGGGTTTGGGGTGGGGGCTCATTCACACACCTGACATAGAAAGCGAAGGGTAAAAACAACCAAGCCCGTACCAGGACGTCCAAGTTACGAAGGAAGACGAGCTACCCTTAAGTCAGGAATCCGATAAGATAGCTAATATATTATAAATATAGCTCAGAAATAAGGATTTCGGAAACTAATAACTCATTTTCTAAAAATTGAATTTTATATTACAAGAGATAATACACATTTAAAGAGAATAATTATTAAATACAGGGTCATGTAAAAATAAAATAAATATTCCACTCTATCAGTAGAGAATCTATTTTGTTATGAGAATTTAAATAATTGCTTTTAAATAAATTAGCATAGATTCTACATTTAAATTAGATTGAGTAAAACTATCTATTTTAAAATTTTTATCGACGCATAATATCTAACACTTGATCCCTGATATAGTATTACTTCTATGAAAAGAAAAGAAAAATGCAGTTTCAAGAACTTGTAAAGCCAAAGCAAATTATTCAAATATCTATAAAATAAGAGCAAGAAATTAATCGGAAACTAAAAGAAATCTATGAAAAAGAGTTTCCATGATTTTTCCAAAATTCATGGCAGCACTAAACTAGTTAATTCCCATTGAATGATTAAATAAAACCGAAAGAGACTGGGCTGTCTTATTCCACTCATAAAATCTAAAGAATATGAGAGTACTGATTCATCAGTTTTTACTAAGAAAACCATATTTCTTGCAAAAAAATTGTGAATTTTTTTAAATACGTCATTTTCTAATCCTTCGCTAGTAATAAGCAAACAATATCGAGTGCTTAGAAAACCATATTTCTCCATTTTTGTAAAGCATATAAACGTGAATATTACGATGCTGAAAGGATATTTTAAGTTTTTTAACTGTGACTACTTCAATATGAAACTCTTCTAAGCTAATTATTTTTTTAATATTTTATTTTGATAATTTATGGTACGTTTTATGGTATGATAAATTTAAATCGTTTTGCCTAAATAAACATTTCTTAATCTTCAAATATAAATCAACAGTTGTGTCTAGAGCAAATTGCTCATGTAAAATTTATAATATGTTACCTTATCATATTTGAATTAAATTATTAATCATATTTGAATTTAAATATTAATTTTTACTTTAAAAAAATCTTACTCTATGTAAATTTAATGGTTAGAATTTTGACTGGCAAAATTTTGATAAAATTATATTGACTAAAAAATCACTTTTGTAGAAAACCACAAATTTGAGTTGATGAAAATATGACGAAGTAGATTGAAAATATTTTTATTTGATAAAAGTTGTTTTCGAATAAAATAATTCTGTTCTGTATAACTAAAAAAGCAATAAGAAAAATTAAGAAAATCTTTACTTTATATATTATTTTATTTTATACTTTTGAAATTGTAAGAAATCATATATTTTAACTTTAAATAATTAGGTAGAAGGTGTATGTTTATTCTAACTTTAAAGAATAGCAAAACTTAAGAAGCAAAAAGGAAGGATTATTTTTTTCTGTCAGGAAAAGTTGATACGAGATTCAATTAGAAACCTTCAACACCTGATCAGATGAAATACAATCACACAAAAAAAAAAAAATTAAAGAGCTCTCTAGTATTTTTGTCTCAATATCATCTGCTCTATCTTTTAGTACTCAGGAAATTTCCTTCGGAACTTTCACTTAAAAAAAGTTGATTTGACCTGAATTGTGTAAAAGCTGAATTCGTATCAATTTATTTCAGAATATATTAAAATCTTTGATAGAAAAGAATACTAAAAAATTAAGGATCTGTCGTCTGTAGACGCTGCTTTTCAAATCAATCGTTCTTATAAAATTACTCATAAAAAGTATTGTATAAGAGTAAATCTTTTTATAAGATCATTTTCAATTATAAAAATTTAGAAATATTCTATTTAAATAGTTATTTGAGATAAAATTATGTATTTATGTGAAGATGAGTGTTTGTACTCTCTTTTAAATAAATATATATTTTTCTCTACTTCTTAAAAAATTTGCACAAATGTCTTTCAAAAAATATAAAGGTTACAGTTAACTTTTCAAATTGCAAAAAAAAATCAAACTAAATTCATTGAAGACAAAACATTAATTTAGCTTTTTAGGCTGTATCTTTTGCTCAAAATACAGCCTATATGATTATATAAATAAGCCTACAGTCTATATAAATATGCACAAAAAATTCTTCTTTTATGGTAGTTTAAAACTAAGAAGTTATATTTTTATTGATTTAAATTTCAAATTTTTCTGCAATTTTAATTTTCTGCAATAAATATTTTCATTTTAATCTCATTCACAATTAGTAATGTGTCTTTCCTCTTAAGATGAATTTTCAATAATTACATTTTTTTTATTAGAACATTCAACCGTTTGTGTTTATCAATTTTAAGAAACTGCTTTTTTACATCAAATCTGAAATTTCCATATTTCTTTGCATTTCTTTTGAAGCTTACACACTATTTAAGTTATTTGTTGACGATTTATTTCATTAAATTTTTTTTTCAATTTTATCAAATTACAATTTGCAATTTTAAATAATTGCATTTCAAATCAATTTTAACAATCAGGAAAACTAATATTACTGAGATGGTACTGAAACTAATACACGAGACTATCTAGTCGAATAAAAGGTGACTAGCACCATATTTGCAAACTCTTCTAACCATTAAAATGCATCGGAGAATTCTTTAGATAAAATCTTATAATGTATTTTATTGTCATATTATTAATAATGAATGAAATTCTTAATACGCAATACCTTTTCAAGAACATATTATTTTTGAGCTCATTTCTTATATTATGAGTTCTTTCATATTGTGGAAATTAAATATAACCTTTATTTTGAAGTAATAAATAATAGGACAAAAGCCTAATCTAAAGAATCAGGGGATGCAAGTATAAATAAATGTTTTTACATATTATTTATATTATAATTAAATATTACTTTATTATTATATATTATGTTTTTTTATATTTTATTTTTATTACATTTAGCCTTGCTAACCATACTATCGTGAAAAGGTATGAAAAAGATTATAAGTTCTGAATTTTTATGGAGGAATGTTAAATGCTGTAAATATCCATAGGGAGTTCAATTATAATCAAGAATATGCCAGAATATATAGAGATATATCAGTTTCATTTCGGTAGTAATTCCTTTCATTTTCATATATAAATACGAACCCATGCAAAGAACAAGATAATGCGATTAAAAAACAGATATAAAAATAATAGAAAAAACACAATAAAATAAATCCAAACAGTAAAAAAACAATAAAAAAGAAGTAAAATAAATAGCAGAGGAAAAACAAGGTAATAAATTCCTATTAATAATTAAAATGAATACAACTGTGTTGCCATTTAACAAACCAAACTGTTTGGTTTATTGCTACTAAACTTGCTACTCATATACTTTGATGTATGAAAATATGCACCTAGGAGTGATTTTTTAAAATGTAAATTAGAAACTGACAAAAATTTATGTGAATTTTGAAGTCTTTACGTGATAATTTCTGAACATATTTAAAGTAAAATTGTAGAGACGAAACTAATCAGCACATCTCTACTATTAATAAATATGAATATACAGTATAGTATTGATATTTTATAGGCAAGACCACTTGTCGAGAAAATACATACTTTAGTATGTGGAAATATGCCCTTGGAAGAGATTTAAAACAATATTAATCAGATTTAATAATAAAAAAGAATTGGTTTTTGTATTTCTTCATGAGAATTTCTGAAAATTTTACACCACACAAATAATTCTCCATCATCTTAAAATTAAATAATATATATCTTTTCAATTATACGTATTTTTTTCTCTTTATAATGACTTTTTTAATACTTTAATTTATTTTTAGAATATATTTTAAGCAATATATATTATTATTGAAATGAAACGCAAATCGATTTCAGTGTCACATTTATTATTTCATTCAAATATTTTTTCTATCAATCACCATTAAGTTGCGAATTTTCTTCGATTTATATATTTTAAGTTCAGTATAGGTTAATATAAGACAACATTTTAAAAATTGTGTTGTACTTATTGTTAAAGTTTAACATAACGTCAGGCGCTGACAAAATTATTTAAATACACATATTTATCAGCAGTTTTGGTATTGTGTATATAAAGATACATAGAAAATTAGGGAAATTCAGAGGATATTGAATTAAACAGTGTAAATATGACGAAATTTTTATGCATAAAATTTCTTAAGTACTAAAAGTTATAAATCTGACAATAATGGAAGCTCATAAATGTTTACCTCTGGGAAGCATTAAGAATAACTTAAACAAAATATTTCAATAAAAGTTTTAGAAAAAAAATAGCAACAAACCAGTTAGCTGATGGAAGATGTTACTATATATGGATAGATTCGGAAAAGATAATTTGTAGAATAGAGTGATAATAGAACTAGATTCAATTATTTAATTCCATTTTTAGACATTTGTGAAACACAATTTTTGTAAGATCCTAGAAAGTTGAAATTCTTAGTGCTAATTTTAAGAGAAAATTAAGATTAATTTTACTTCTTTCCTTTTAATTTTCCAATATCCACGAAGCATTTGATTTGGGTCACTGATTTCTACCCTTGATAATTTTTTAACCTTTCACAGAAAAATGCATTTAATAAATTTTGTAAAAGAATGCTCTGTAAAGTTTCGGTTTAAACTAAAGTATCTTTGTTCCTTTTAGTCCTACTTTATCACCATAATAATTCTTCCAAATAATCCTCGTTATTCTTACCATATTATTCCACCTTTTCTATTATCCTTTAAATTATGATATTTTTAATTTGCGTTGTTATTTCAAAGAATTAAATTTCATTCTCCGGTTTATTTCTTGTTCTGTATATAGTTCGGTTCTTTCAATCCAACAGGTCACTATATATGCTCAATCACAGCTTTATCCTATTATTGGCCATTTTACCATTGTAGGACATTTTTCAAGCTCCATCATAAGGAATGCAGAGGAAATAGACTTCCCTTAACATGTGATGGATGAGAATGAAATTGTTAAAATACTGTTTTAAAGGAATGATAAGCGACATCTATCAGCTTGTGCAGAAAAAATAACTGATGAAAAATTTCATTGCCGGAGGATTTCTATATTGCTTCTGTTTAATCAACGGGAACCCCAAATTTTCTGAATACGTCAATAGAAAGCACAGCATTATAGCCAGATGATTTCAAAAAAGTGGTTCTTCCTAAATTTCGTCGTCCAATCCTTGAAGGGGTGTGTGTGAGAAACACTCTGACAGTTGTGGCCAAAGTATGGAATATATTTGAAATGTGCAGATGACTGTAATTCACAGGTAAAAACGTATTTATTTTATGAAAACAATATGTGAAATAGATTGCATTTGTTTCATGATTTTAATGTAAAATCAAGCTTCACATATTATGTAAACACATTAATATTATAGTAGTAACACATTAGTGTTATAGTGCTATTCAAACTCTTTAGATGTTAAATTCTTTCCCTTTATGATTGTCAACTGCAGTTAAATGGGGGAACTTGTTTAGATCCAATATTCTTAAGCCTATTTCGTCTGTTCCATCCAAGCGACCCATATATTCTCATCCATTCTCAATCGAAGCTAGCAATATTCAACTCGCTAAAAAAATCACTTAATATTGTCACTTGGTTATTAATTTTTCTATTACTCTAAGAATTCCATTTTCAATTTCTGATTTCCAAAACTTTTCTAAAAATCCAATTTATTTTCATTCATAAATGGGCATGAAATTTGAAGAGATCTTAACGATTTGAGCCAATCATGGAATTAAGAACTTTACGATTCCCCGAGGCCTGCTGGGAAGACTGATATTCCTACAAAGTATTCTGTTGGAAATTCAGTCTTAGCTGCTTCGAGTTTCAACATTATTATAATTATTTTGTATATATTTGCTGCATTTTTGGAAAGATGTAAGTCAATACATTATATTTTGTTCCTTTTTATTAAAAATGGAGGTATCAGTGAATAGCAAATTATTTCAAAGTAAATAAGCAAAAGAGAAATTTATTTCATTTACAAGTATGCAATAAACAAACGATATGAAAAATTTTAACAAATTGGAATGATGATTCACAGATGAATTAGCTAACTTCAGATTTGAAAAAAAGTTTTATGATTGCATTTTAATTCTAATACTTTCATAAATCAATTCGTCTATCGCAAAAACAGATATAATTTTAACTTTAGAAATCGCACTTTATTTAGCGAAGTCAATGTTTATACTTAAGATAAATACATAATAGACACTTTTTTCTCAGAATGTTTTTATAAATATTTCATCTAAGCTGTTCAAGAGGTGTGAAATAAACATTTTCTTGTTGCAGTTTCCAAGTTAAATTTCCTAATACTAAATATTCGACAGAAAAAGTAACGGGAAAACAATGAAAAAGCAGTGAGAAGCAAATCTTCATATTAATTTATAAAATGGTTATATAAAATAAAAAATAACTTAATTTTTTAAAACACAAAATAAGCATATAAGTTTTATAAAGATAAATTTTTTTTGATATTAATCAAAGATTTCATATGAAATTGAAAAACTGATACAAGATTTATAAATATAAGTAATTATAATTAAATAAAAATGAAAATATCAAGATCATTTGTGGTAATTAATTTGACTTCCTGCTCCTAATAAGGAACATTAGTCTCTTATGCCTACCTACTCTGTGAAGGAAACAAAAAAGTTATTCTTTGAGTTGTTTCTTTCTAAAAGTTATGAGTGGAAAAGAATCATTTTATTTCAAGAAGAAAATGTTATTCTACTATAAAAATAATGCCGCTTAATTTTTTTGATGAATTTGTTTTAGTAATAAGAGATGTTTTAAAGCAGAAAAAAAATTCTTCTACCATTTATTACTTATATTTCTTCCAATCCAATTACTTAAAAGACATTCTCAAGTATAAAATAAATACATGCTCATAGAATAAACAAATTTGATTAATGGAATGACTCTGCTACAACTGGAATAAATCATTTGTATTAAATGTGGAGAATATACTCAGCCTAAAGAAATAGAAGGGGAATTTATTTGCAAAATGAACTAAATATGACAGTATTATTACAGTATAAAGCGATTCATACAACAACAGATTCGCCGGAAAACTGCAATGCCCTTTTAAGAATAGGAAATAAATATGAACATCAGTCAAGACAAATAGTTAATGGTTATACTACATATCAGAAGAAGAATATTGTTATCTCATAAGAACAACTGTAGATTTGTGAAATATGGTTAAAAAAACAAGACTACATTCGAATAATACATATATGTATGTATACAGGAAAAACTAAAAAGCGTATTCAAAAATAATTTTAATTGGAATTATTGAATAACAACAGTAAAATATACACCAATCCATGGGAAATCATTATAAATTATTTCATTAAATATTTTAACAGTTGTTCTGAATTCAATGCTCCGAAGCTTTACTAACTAATAGAAATGTCATATATAATTAGCAGTGCTTTGAAAAGGTCTCGACATATTACCAAAACTCAATTCAGCCAAAGAAAAGATGATTTAAAAGAAAATAAGAAATAGGCTTCAAATAGAAGGTTTAATCCAAAACTTAAACATCTCAATCAAGATTTGTTAATAGTTAAGTACCAGGCTAAACATAAATAAGATGAATTCTAATTTTCAGGGTGTCTTATACAAGTGCAGTCCAATTGTTAATTTTTAGACCATTAGAGATATGCTTGTATTTCCAATAGTAAAAATACTTTAAATGGCATGAATAAATATATTAAATGTATCTTGAATCAATAAATATATTTTGAGAAACAATTAGGGTGAAAAGTATTTTATTGGAACCCAAGTAATATAAGTCATTGTAAAATAATTTTTACATATTAGCATTTTTAAGCAGAAATATTTTACTCACTGCTACTTCTAAAACTCATCGAACTAGAAAAAATTGTATATCATAATTTTAGGCAATTTAAAACGATTTACGCTTCAACCTTCTCAAGTACATCTAGTATCGCTTTCTCTTTGTGTGTTAGATTGGCTAAAGTAATTATGCTAGTTTGATTTTTGAAGATATTTAAACCTTTTTCTGTGCTTGAAACTTTTTCCGTCAAGAGTTATTTTGTGAAATTTAAAAATTAGAACAGAGAGTAGAATAGAGGCCTAAAACTGTGGACAATGTCACTTATTCAACAATATATTTATTTAATTAATCAATAAAAAAATAAAGCATTTAAATAAAATAAAGCATTTAAATAATAAAAATAAAGCATTTGTAAATAAAGCATTTAAATAATAAAAAATAAAGCATTTGCAAATAAAGCATTTAAGTAATAAAAAAATAAAGCATTTGTAAATAAAGCATTTAAATAATAAAAAATAAAGCATTTAAATAATAAAAAATAAAGCATTTGTAAATAAAGCATTTAAATAATAAAAAATAAAGCATTTAAAGCATTTTTACAATTATAACGATACAACTACTTCTACAACTTCAGAAGTCATCATTATTAGTAAATGAAAGCCATTAGATGTTCAAAAAAACTAAGATGTAAAAGATTTTACTTTTGTATTGATGCAAAAAATGGATTGTAATAAAATTTTATTATTATGACTGTTACAAGAACAACTTTAATTTTAAAATTGAATAACTTTCTGAAAATCATAATTAAAATTTAACGTGATTTAAAATTGCAAGATAAGATTTCATTTTAAAAACATTTTTAAAAAAATATGATTAGTTTATTTTTATTATATTATTTTATATTTTAGAAAGTAATTAGGAAAAAGATAACCAAATAATTTCTCATGAAATAAATTCAAACACCAAAAATAATCTTTTGCTTTATATACGTGAATTTCTTCTTTAAAATAGTAATTAGTTTATAAAGAATTTTTTTTAATTATATACAAATAATGTATTGTTTCTCACTTTTTGTCAACATTTAATAATTTTCACGTGTGCAATTTATAGCTCAATTACATCAATTGTACAAAGCTCTTTTGAAATTTGCACAATTCCATTATATACAACAATATAACAGAAAAGAAAATTTATTAGGAAGTATAATTTTCTTTTATATTCTTACATCTACGATCTGGAAAATAAAGCCTCCGCCAAGAATGCCGGAGGCAAGATTTTCTTTCTTCTTGATATATGTGTGATGAAATTCCTGTTCTATCACATATTTTTTTTTCCTTTTGTATAAAAAAAAAAGTTGATATGTTTTTATTTCTGTTTTGTTCGACGAAAATTCTTCTACAATGAAAAGTCTTAAACATTTTGGAAAAAGGAATAAATAAATAAAACATCGTATGCATGAGTGGCAAAAGAATTTAATATATCTATACTGAATTTTCCGGTTGCATGATATGTTTCATTTATTTTTTATGAAATATTGTAGAAAGCTTAAAATCAATGTCATATCAGGAAAATTAATTAAAATAAAATCATCATATCAGGATAGATGTATTAAAATATACATATGAGTCTATTTAACATATTATTCATCATTGGTATATATTTACATCTTTTATTGGATATCAAACTCTGATAATCCAAGTTCATTAGATTAGAGATTTTCAAATAACTGGATTAAGCTACTTGAGCTATAAAATATAATTTTATTCAATGTAGCCCTAATCTGAATGGAAAAAGAAAATTTTTATACCACTAAATTTAATCGGCTTAATAATATAGAATTTATATTGTAAAAATTTAATTGATTTAGCTAATATAGCTTTTATTTTGATAGAGGGTGTCTAAAATTATGTATTCTCACTAAACCCTAATTAAAATTGTTCTGATGCTACGTTTTTGTAATACAGGGTAATAAAGAAATACCCATTATCCAGTTTTTATAGGGTAGAAATGATAGATGAGTAATGCATAAGTTTTTTAAATATATTTAACATGCAAAATTAAGAAAAATTAAAAATATCAGATTTTCCAAAAAGTATTTCTGTTTCATTTTGATCAAAAATGTGTTATTCTACTTTTTTAAATATCTAATAGTCTCATTTATCTACAAATTATAGAAGACATTTCGACTCCATAGTTGATAGGAATTTCTTCTCTGCACGGAATCAGTAATGTGTAGGTAGGGTGTCAAAGAAGAATGATACAGAAATCATAATGATTAATTTTGTGGGAACTTGATTTCAACAGAAGAGAATATCTCTAATGACTCTTTTAAAAATTAAAAAAATGATAAGTTCTTGAAAAACTATTTCCTCTGAAATTGTTTACATTTTCAAGCTGTTGATATTAATTAAAGGCCAAAAATTCATGTTATATCTCGTGTATCAGATATCCACATAATAATTCTGGAAGAACTGCTCAAAAGTTTCAAAAGAATTTCAATAAAGTTGATTTTAAAAAGTGGGAGGTTTATAAAACTAATTTGTATTTGCAAAATTGAAATAACTTGATTTTTTTTTGGAATATTCTGAAACAGTTTTTTTGTCATTTGAATAAAATCTATGAATTATCAACAAAGACGTTATTCACAAAAATTTAAAATTGAATAAAAATTAGTCTAAAAGGGGGTTAAAGCAAATTGTTTTTTAAGGTAATTTTTGTATTTGTTTTCAAAACTTCTTAAGTATTAAAGAAATGATTTCCTTCAAGACTTGTTTATTAATAATATACTATAGGTTTATTCTCAAAAAATAATTTGTTTTCCATTCATATAATTAATGTTGTTACGAGTTTATAACATTGCTTCCCATCGAAATCAGCTATATAAAAATAAGGAGGTATTTTACAAATTTCTCTTATTAGTATTAAATATATGACAGTGAAATCGAGGAATTTGGCACCATAATGGAATTTTTTTGATTATATAGGAATTACGCCAGTATTTCCTGTATACTAGGTCAATATTTCCTGTATTATTCCTATTAGGGCTCGTATTTGCCTCCCCAACATTAGACACAGTAAAGGTAGTTACAAAAACTGAAGCTCATACAGAAAAATAGTGTTCAAATGAATTCTCCTTTCATAACGTTGAGCCGCAACGAGTTTCCCCAAAGTATTTGTGTAATTGCGCTTGTATAATGACGATTTATTGCTTAGGCAATGTTTATTAGAGACGATGTCTCAGACGGTTTGGGAGAAAGGGCGGTTTTTCAAGCAACACCCAAAAGGTACCCAAACGTGAAACATAGTCTTCAGCTAAGTACGATCACTTTTTATTTATCAGTGTCTTAAGAGCAAAACTGATTGTCCTTGTGGCTTAGAAAGGGATTTTTTTCTTATCATTGAAAGAAAAACGTAAGCTTTATAGTATTTTGAGATACCTGAATCGATTGATGTTAGAAATGAGGCGGTTGAAAGAAAAGCTAATTATTCAAAATATACTTTTTAATTTTTTTTTTTTTTTTTTTTTTTTTTTTTTTTTTGCCATTAGGCTTTTCAGAAGAATACTTTTGACATTTTTAGTTCGATGAGTAAAATAAATATTTTTAGACATATTAATTTTCTATCTAATTTTTAAAAATCAAACTTTTTATTCTCCAAAATCCATTACAAGTTTATTTAAAATAAGTTCCAGAAATTATTTATATAAAATGAAGAAATATAGTTTTGAGGGTGATTAATTTTAGCCTTAATTAATCAAATATTTGAATAAATGATTACTTATTTACTTCATAATAAGTGCTACGTCAGTTTACAGTAGTTTAATTGAAACTATAAAAATAATGCAAAATTGTTGCACGTCAAATACCAAAATAAAAAAAGATCAAAATGATTAGAAATGTGCATATTACAAAAATTTCCTTCCTTTGAATTTCCTGTCTGTAATGTTTGTTTCTCCAAGAAAATCATGTCATCACTATAATAACAAAAATATGTTAGTTAAATTATGATGTTTCTTGTTTCTGAAATAAAATTTTGCCTGTTAATCATTCAAAAGTCAAAGAAAAGATTTCAGTTAGAATTAAAAATATATAATACTGTTCCCATTTTTTAAAAACGAACACCTTTATTTATCTTGAAGATTATTGGTCCTTAAAATTTAACCTTGGTTTAATACTATACGTGATGCAATAAATTTACAGACGGAAATAGTTTATTATCTTAATTTTAACAAAGAAAATAATATTTTAGCAAAATTATAAAACTCTGTTAGATTTTCTTTTCAATAATATTAGGCACTGTAATAAAAATGACGATATTTTGAAAAATTAATTGAAATATAAGAAAAATTTGCTTGAAAATATATCTGCTGTCATAAAAGAAATTAAGATATCGAAAAGAAGTTTTCTCTGAATAATTAATAATAAGTATTTTATGAAAAATGCTAAAAACTAAGATTAAATTAAGTTAAATAAAACTTTAATTAAAACCCTAAAAAAACCTTTTTTAATTAACATGTTGGAATTGAAGTAGTGAATACCTTATTTTAATGGATTTTAATTTTATTAAAATTAAAGATTGAATATTAAAATTACTTTTCCTATAAAATGAACTTACTTTTAGAAGAATTTAAAAAAAATGTAGGTTATGTAATCTCTATTAGTGTGCTTCAAAAATTTTGTAATGTAAATATTTTGAAATTTATTAACTTCACATGAATTTTCTTCTGCTTTTATCAGTTTTAGTATATTATTTCTTCTTCTGATACAAATTTGATTTTTTTTTGTAATCAAGTTGAGGGCGAAGCTTTGAAAATACAGTTGAGTTGGAGAGGTCTTCTATTTCGCATCAAGCGAGTTCTTTAACAGTATGATGAAGATTTCTTGGCTGCATTAATTCAAAAGATAACTCCATAATAGTGGTGTATTAAGTTAATAGAGACGGAGCGACAATTGTAGCATAATCAATCAGCTGCAGCGTCCCATTTCAGACACTAAGGCTTAGATGCGGCGAATTAGAGGCTATTCATAAAAGTGTAACTGTAACCCAATTAATAAAAACTAATTATTATCAGTTCATTACGAGCAGGGAAAGCCTGTGACATTCCTTTGCTTCTCAATAATGATGCTCCATTTTCAAAAGCGCTTTTGTGACATCCGATACCTTGTAATTGCATTAGGTGGGACGTCTCCTGATGGAGCTTTTAGGCCCTGATGCAATTATTCTTACCCATAGGACGGACATAGGAGCTCATTGGCAAAATGTTTGCGTAACTGGCTAAATTCCTCAAGAGACTTTCATGCCCGGGAACAACTCTTTAGACTCATGCAAAAATGATTACTTTCATCCATTTGGGTTATGTTATTTTTTCAAGCCTTTATGCAACTTATAAGAGTATTTGTATTGTTCATTTGATAATCTATTTTGAGGTTTCTTTGCTAAAAATTGATTGAAGAAATTTATTTTTAGCTGTAAAATATTTTAATATGTTGGAAATGACGTCTTAATTGTTTTGACGTGTCTTAAATTGTAGAAGGAAAATCCAAATTGAATCATGAATCGTTGTATAGTTTATAAGATATTTCTTTCAAAAGAGATTAATTAGCTTTTATAGAATTTAATGCTAGGAAATCAACTACAATATTTTTCATAATTCCTTCAATCAATAATAATCTTTACTATTATCTTTTAGACTATTTTCTTACGTGTCTTTTTGCTTGACTAACTAATCCAACTGTTTTAAGTTCACTATTGTATAAATGCAAGAGTTTTATATAATCCACAATATTTCAATAATAATATAATATATCCTAATCTCTTCTACATAAAAAATGGAATCTAATCTAAATAAATCAAAGCCACCCTAATCGAAAAGCTATACTTGTTATAAGATATACCCAATCTTTAATACAATTTTTTTTCTTATCTTTTATTTATTCAGTTTATATATAAAACAAAAAAGTGAAGTCACATCTTTTTATTTTTTATTATGTTCTTTTTTAATTTTATTTATTATTCATTCTTTTTTTTTTTTTTTTGGAAATTGAATTTAAAGTATGTAATCGATTGTATTGTATAGGGAAACCTATAATCAAAATAACTAGAATAAATGCTTTCAAGTATACCTGTAAATAGATATTGTAATATACATACATGTATGTAGAATGTAATAAAGGCATTTATCGTTGTATGGGATTTTGAATTTAAAATTTCATACCCGAGAAAACATTAATAATTTTTAAATTTGAAAGACACATGCATATCACGTCAAGGTATTTTTACAGTATTTATTTAAAGGTTCAGAAACATAAAGCAATTATAATTAATCATTAATCTAACGACATATCAATAAAAATCTCAACAAAAGCAAGTCAAAATCAACAATCTCAACAAGTTAAAATAAAAGGGAAAGGGGTTTTCTGGGGTGATTGAGTGTAAAGCAGAAATATTGATGTTTTATTTCAAATCGTATCAAAGTCCCTTTTTCTATTTGCCAATAAATTTTAAAAATCTAAAAATCTAAAGGTAAATTTTATGTAATAGATTATCTGAATTTTAAATCCTTAAATATTTTTAATGAAATTACAAGAATAAGAAATATTTTTTTAAAAATCCATCTGTTTAAAAGGGATTTTAAAACATTGTTGCTATGCAATAAATTCTTAGTTTCCACTTCTAAGGTGAAAGTGGCCTCTATTAGTACAAGATATTGAACGTTGTTGTAGTTACTTCCACGATGTTGTTTAATATTTTCTAAACGTCCGACCAAAATCATCAGTGTATCATAACATATCGTAACAGTGTTGTTGAAAAGCTTTGTGCAACTGGGGAGGACAGTTATTAACAGAAATAAACGAGCAGTTGCTAAAAGGAGAAAAATTTCAAAATGTACAACAAATCGTAGAGAAACAAAAGGGTTATAATAAACAAAGATGTGTTGGTATCTCCTAATGAATCAAAATAAATTTATGTATATTAAATATTTATTTTCCTTCTCCTGAAGGCAAAAGAATAGCAATTTCAGAATTGACAATCAATATATCATACCAAAAATCTTAAGTAAAATAATATGGAATGCCAGTAGTTTATAAATATCAAAAAGGAAATAAAACTATTTCAGAAATAGTCGACAAAATTTATTTCAATTGTGTCATCGATAAGCAAGTAATGAATCATTCATAAGAATATAGTAAACACAGATGCTCATCAGAAAAATATCGTTTCAATATGAATTATTCTTTATTCAGCTAATTCAATCTTTTATATTTCAGCAAAAGAATCCCCAAAACTAAGCAATCAACCATTCTAGAATAGTAGAATTGCTCTTAATCATCACTTTCATTTTTGTCGAAGTATAGTGTAAATTGTTGTAATATCTACGATTTATTATCCTTGCATCAAATGATCTAGAAATTTATTGTTATTTGTAAACGCCTTCTTCAGAATAAGGAAATGTTGCATCATCTAAAATTATCTTTGAATAAAACATTCCATTAGAATATTATCTTTTAATAGAATGAGAAAAAACTATATTTATAATTATTCACTTTAGACAATGCTGTTTTGCTGAGAATATTTGTAATATTTGATTAAAAAAATAAGTTAGATATAACTGTACATCAATTATTCCGCCAAATAGCATTACATTATAGTCGTGTATTTTTAATTTCCTCACTTAAATCTTATGTATTGAGTAAATGAGCTTTTCCAACGGAGCCAGGCGCATAACAACATAGCACTAATAAAAAAAGTAAATATTAAATTCATGTAATTTTTAATTTCATTTTTACCCTTAATCAGCTTTTCTTATTTCTCATGTAAATTATCCGGATACAGATTTCAACAACAGAATAATCTGTATATTCTTACACTTCAAAGTATGTGTGTACTCAGTTTGATAACTAAAATTCGAATTGCCTGACCTATACGGCACCAACATATATACACATGTATTTACATCTTTTGATATTTATATGGAGGTCATCTGCTTGTTCAGTACATGGATACAATAAAAAAGAAAAACATTCAATCTTTTACACTTAAAGATACAGAATATCTTATTAATTAAATCAAAGTACAAAGTTTTTGAAAGAATTGCGATAATATTATGTTTTATCAACATAAATCCTAATAATTTTTGATCCCCACTCATTTTCTCAAATATTTAAACGAATTATTGTATTTTAGATGCTTATGAAGTTTTGTCGTCGTTGTATTTTAAATGATGCTTTTAGGATTCAAATTCTCCTTCGCTCACCCAAGTGTCTTCCAATGAGTGAATGCGTGGAATGCCCTCTCAAAATAAAGTAAAAATCCAAGTCTATTGAACTAAACTAAAATTTCGCTTACCAAATGCCTGTTAATAAAATAAAATCAATCCTTTCAATACATCAAAGTAAATTTAAAGAGTTAAGTTTCAATTTTTCTATTTGAAAAATACAACAAATTTAATATAAATAAAGATCGCTTCAAAAATATTGTAAAAAAATTAAAATTAGTTTAATAAATAAAATTTTTTTTTATTTAAAATAAAAAATTAATAAATAAAAATTAAACATTTTATAGAATAACGGTGAAAGGCAGCAATGTGCCTGCTGAAAAAGCAATTTTTAAACATCATTTTTTAAAATTCATTTACACCTTGCAGATGTTACAAATATGCAGCTATTAAAATTATCATTTAACAATCGTAGAAATGCACATTTCAAAGGCGGAAAAACTTTGCTGAGATAAAAACGTTTTTCGTTATCATTTTTCGTTTAGAGGACTGGCATCTTCACACGCATGAACATTCCAGGGCCATCCAACAGCAGCAACCTCAGCGACTGTGGAGAGAATGTTTTATTTCATTTTCCTGGGGCGGTCGATATATTTGAAAGGCGTGCACGGCTGCTGATAACAAAAATCGGCTTTTTCCCACGTGGTGCCGCGTCATTGTCATTGCCATCGCCACATTTGTTCCGGCTATCATAGATACTGCGTTATGGCAGCATCTAAAAAGAAGAAAAAAAACGAGAAAAATGCTGAAATATAATTAACCTTCCCTAGATAAAAAAAGAACAAAAGGAATATTGAATGAGATGGGGAAAAAACAACGTATTATACATTGAACGATGATTTTGTCTTTTATAAGCTTCTTAATATTCTCTTTTTTTAATCATCACATTACCATATTGATTAGGTATTAAAGAAACTTGCTTTAAGGAAGGAATTTTTAAACTATATCACCGTAATTAGTAAATAATGGGCGGATATCTTCTTAAAAAGTACCCTAACTTCAAGAGAATGAGTAAATATTTATCTCGACTAAGTAGATTTTACAATGTTTCCTTTGTAAAACAACGTTATTGATTTCTTATCTGAAGCTATGAATTACTTTTTATCTAAAAGTCTTAATTATCCGTATAGTTAAAATTAAGAAGAATAATCAATGGATTTTTCTTGAACAATTAACATTGATTGAACGGGCTATTTCTATTGTTGGCTGAAGTTTAATAAGTGCTATGAATGTAATATTCATGTTATTATAGTAGAATAATCTAACAGAATATATTTCGTCAAACAACTATAAATTTAAAAATATTTATGTGATATTCATGATAATTCGAAAAATGTATTAAAATAAGGAACTTTAAAACGCGGTTATTATTACATTTTTGATAGGGATGTAAATTCTAGGGCTGAAGATCGATTCGAAAAAAGAAACTGTAATACAAACCAATAGATTTACCTGAGTCGGATTTTCTCATTTCTATATGATTTTTACATTTCAGCTAGTCGCCCTCCTTGCCTAGGGATAGCGCGTCTTATCTGAGATCTGAACGTCTCGGCTTCGAATCTTAGTGCAGGCATGGTTATTACCTTGTGTTCCATCAGCGATATGTCTGAAAGAGCTCCCCACCCACCTTTCCCTGTAAAAGGGGTTATGCAAGTGAGTGTCATATTTATATGAGTTACTCCTTCTGCCTTTGGGTGCTCTATGGTCCTTATCCCCAGAAGATAATGTGCCTCTCTTTCCCCAATGTCTCGCTTGGTTTGAATTCGAGTTGAATCAAAGGGGAATAAGCAACAACATCGTTTCAGCTAAATTATGTCACTTTGAATGTTTTTTAACTTGCGATGCTACAATTCTCTGTTCTATTAACAATTTTAAGCTACACTTCTTATATGTATCAAATGGCAGCATTTTATGATTTTTTTTATATTATATATTTTGAAATCAATTTAATTCGCACTTATGTCATTCAACCTATCATTCAAACAATAAATAAACATATGAAATAATGAGATATGTTTATGAGAGAAATTCTGTGAATATCCGAATCGATGTAAGAATCTTTAGTCAAAATGAAAGATTTAAATAGATATCTAAAAAAAATGCGTTTGCTTCTAAAGAATTTTTATTATAAAGGCTCATTTGTCAATGTTCCAATAATGAAATAAGCTTTTCATTTTGAGAAGTTCTTATACGCATTTATATATATTCTTTTGATGTTTTTACTAACTCAAAAGATTGCTAGATTGATATCAAAAGATTGATATACTCAAAAGATTGGTATCAAGTGGAATAAAAATGGCAATTTAAGGATCCTCAAACCACTTTAAGAAATAAAAATCTTGAAAAACAAGATGAAGGCTCTGAATGCAGAAAGCATTGTCGACATACTTAATGTATGTATCTACGTGTTGAATAATTTTCATGCAAATATAGCTTAGAAATCTCATCAGAGGTTAGACTCAACGTGCAGGCAGCAACCATCTGCAACTAACATATGGGGTTTCACTTGATACCCGAAAACCTGAATGAAGTAAGTGCGTAAATGTTCTGAAACATAACCGTCAGTAATTGCTGTAAAGTATTCCAATCGCAGGGTAGCAAAACATGCTGCTCATGCTTCATGGTATCCTGCAAATTTCCATTTTAGAAACATTATTACTTTGATATTACATATTTAAGGCACTGAACTGATCACGCGAAAACTATTACTTAACTTCCTCTTCAGCCGAAGCTTAATCCGGTGGGACTTCTAGTCGGCGGGAAAGTCGTAAAGTGAGATTTTTTAAATGTGACATTTTCATAGAGTCCATGTGACTTTTCCCTCCTCTAAACATAAAGGGGAATGCCGTATTGCAAATTATCATCACTGCAGAAGACATCGAAATCATTCTTATTATCTTCGAGTTCGACAGTGACTGATTTTTACATCGCTCAAGATTGTGACGCAACGCAAGTTTTTTTTTTTTGACTTTTTTTTTTATATGAAAACTTATGTGCAGTAGAATATTTGAAACCTAATACGTAGTACTGTATTAAAAAGTGGAATTACTATTAGAATTTTACATTAATTTTGTTTCATTGAGTAAATTTCTTTTGTACTTAGCTCCCAAATAAAACATCGATTATTTTTTCTAAATTTGATGACAGAGAATATATGCAATAAAATTTAGAACAAAAGTGATATAAGTAATTCAAGCGGCTGGTAAACGTTATATAAAGAATGTTTTGTTTTTGTTATTACTGTATTAAATTAGTGACCTTACAAAACAGAAGAAAAAATATGTAAAATATAATTTGCTGTCATTTATAAAATGATATCATTTTGAAAGTTTTCAAACAAATTTATGCACAATAACTTGCTAAATTGTTATTGCATAAAAATTTAAACAAAAATAATGCTTCCAACTAGGAACAAGTTTCAGCCTCATATATAAATGATGTAACTTGTTCTTTGAATTAATCATGAAAATTTAGGGGAAAATATTCAATTATCGTTAGTAATTTTAAAAATTAAAATCTTCAAGAATACAATTTTTAACCTCAATATTATAAATTATTTCAAACCTCCATTTCCCACTTTTAAATTTCTTTTTTGTCATACAGATATTCAAAGTTTTAAATACAATATTTTTACTTATTTTTAACTAAGAATTAGTTTTAAATTTATATGGCTCACGTTTAAACATTTTTTTCAATAATTCATAGTGCTGCATGTTTTTGTCACAATTTCAGATCCATATTTTTAGTTTATTTACTAACCAGTCTTTTATTTAATGCATTCTCTTACTACATAAATTAATTCAAAGATTACTTATTTATTTAAACCATCTTTATTTTCTAAAATTATATTCGTGCATTATTATTGAAAATAATTTTTTTTTAAGTTTTATGTTTAAATCAAATTTTATTACGAAAAAAATAACTTTTAGTTATTTGTTTTACCAAAAGGAAATTATAATTCTTAACGAAAAATTTATTGTTTTTTAATTCAATTGGCCAAAGTTTGCTCAATTTTACAAAAGGATTTTCAATTTTAACTTTTTAAAATGATCTCATATTTCAATTATTATAAATAATTATATACAATGGAATTTTAAAAGACAAAAAAAATTATGGATTCAAAGTTGATTTTTTGCTATTTTATCAACATTAATACTTTTTTCTTTTTATTAAAAAAGCTATTATTAAATAAAAGGGATTAAATTCTTCAAATTCTTTAAAAAAAAAACTTTGGTTGGATGAAACGAGAATATTTCGATGGCCTTCTCTTTTAATCTGCTTATTAAGAAAATCTAATAAAATATATTTAAATTTGTTTTAAATTCATGTTAATCCATACATTTTTGTGGACAGTTTAAATTAAGTTTTATTTCAAGAAGAATTAACTTTCTGTTATTTGCCTAACTTGTTTCACCTAAATAAAATTGAAATTCTTCGTGGAAATTTGTTACTGTTTAATTTAATTGACAATAGTTAGTTTGATTTTTTTTCAAAATTTTAATTTAGCATTTAAAATGATTTTGTTTTTAAATTATCATAAAGAGTTATACAAAGTAAAATTTTAAAAGTTAAAAAAAAAATTTGCTGAATCAAAATTGAATTTTCTTTAATGTTATATCAGTATTTCTTTTATATTTAAAAAAATTGTTAAGCTAAAAATACTCTAAAATTCGGAAATAATTCATTGCGTGTATTAGATATCCTTCTATTTTTATTTGCTTATAATAATTTTAAAAAAATTTCAAAACATTTAACTTTATTTCAAACTCCATATTAATCCAGATATTTTTCCGTTTCAATTCTAATACTGGTAAAATTTCAATAAAAAGGAAATCTGAATATTTTGAAACTAGAAACCTAGAACAAACTATTGCCAACGTTTTTCCAATCTATCAAATAACAGATTGTTTGTTGGTCAATAGTTTTTTAAGCATGTAGCCTCACTGACTTAAATAAATGAATTTTTATCTGTGATCATGTGACTTCGAACATAATTCCATCTCAAATTTCGGTTTCAATAATCGGAAAAATTCATTCAAAGTGAAAATTCGATTGTTAGGTATATATTAATCGTATGGCATCGATTAATGCTTAAAAAATATCGCCAAAGATCAAATCATATATACAGTAAAAATATTAGAATCACTCAGTTATCAACATTTCGTAACTTTTATTCGCTCCTACAATGCAAGACACCTACAATCTCACAACGTTATTTGACAATACGAGAAATTTTTGCAAAGAATACTTCTGCTGATTTAGAAGAAAAATTTATCACTCAATGTATAAATACACACACTGATAAAATGAATGAATAACAATTGTTACTCCTGCCTCTGCACATGCAGTATTCCATCCAAGGACTCTACGAAGTATTTTTAATATACTTATGTTTAGAGAAAGGCGGATTATATGTGAATTGCATATTCTGGCATGTGTTGTAGGATCGATATGATTGAAATCGTACAAGGCATAGCACAGATGCTGCCGAATTTGACAGTTTCTGTTTTTTCCTTAAAAGGGAGCTCTCACTAAGAATGTGTTTAAAAAATTTTAGATTTTTAATTACATTTTTTCCCTTTAGCATCTTTGGGGCGCATTATTGCATAAGAGCGAGTTTTCATTGAAGAAAAAATAAATAATTTTTAATGTTTTACAATTATTTCTTACGTTTAATATATTTTTCAAGGTATTATAATTTGTATTTTATAATAATAATTTTTAGTGTTACTGTTCATGTTTTTATAACCACACTTACTGCAACAGAATTAAATCTACTTCTGTAAGTGCATAACATCACTCCTGTATAATTAAGAATAAATGCTTTATATAAAGCAAAGATAAATAAACCAACCCAAAAGATTACAAATGGATTAGAAATTCTTATCTCCTTTAAATTTGTATCGAATTTTTTTTCCTCTTTTCTATAAAAAAATCCTATATGCAAGTAAAAACGTTTTAATAATTGTTTATCATCTCTAGATAAAACTCTAGAATCAGAAAACTTTATTTTGTTTAATTGCTATCATTGTTTTAAAATATGGCCTAAACAAAGAATCTATATTTCTTTATTTCAGATTTATCGTTGAAGAGTGTAACGATTAACCTGTTAATTTTAAATAAAAAATTTACTGATAACCTAAAAAAATTTATTTTACTCTTGGGTATTAGTAACAAGGAAAAAATATGAAACTTTCTTTCTTTCACTTATTATAAGAATGAGAGAAAAACCAGCCATATATATATATATATATATATATATATATATATATATATATATATATAACTATTATATATATCCTTGTTAAACCTTTAAACATAAAGTTTTGAAGATTGGAATTAAGGATAGGATTTTCTTGAAGAGGAAAAATGCATCATATGTTATTATCGTAAAGCTTCTTTGGAAAATTTTTTTCTATGTTTTATAAAGATTTGATGGCTTCATTAGATATTAGAGTTGCTCCAAACCACAAAATCTATAATTCAAAAATATTTAATTTATCCATAAACAAAGCTCATTGATTGGTCTTTCGTATTCAGTGCAAAATCCCGAATAAATTTATGAGGTTAGTGTTCCTGTAAAGACTAAAACTGTAATAAAATGAATAGTAACTTTATTACAATTTGCATAATTGTCATTTCATACATTTTCATAGTGTTCAAATAGAATAAAGTTCACATAAGAATAAAGATAATCTAATTTTTTAGTTTTAACACTTATCCCTATCATAAATTTACAATGCCAAGTTTAAAAAAATAATCAAAGCTGCCATTATAGTAAATTTTGCTAAATTTCTATTTGAACCCTTTCTCTGTGGTTAAACTTTGATTTAAGAAATGACCTCAACAATTATTCAACCCAAATAACACAGTTTTCCTTTCTTCCAAGAACCTTTTGCTCTTTTCCATGCCTATGATTTACGTTAAACTATTAACCTCTCCTGTGGACACGGCGCGGTCCGGAAAATCGACGCTAATACGAATAACAACCATTTCAAGCCTTGTAAAGCAACAAGGGGAGAGATTTTTCCAGAACCCTACGAAGTAAGCACCGAAAACGCGGACTTTGCCCATAAAGCCAGTCCGTTCTCATTCCATCGGCTTCCTTTGGAGCAACAGTGCTCACACAACTTCCTTCTTTTCAAGCCAGGTTTTATGGCCCTGGCTTTATGGTCCATATTTTAGCGAAGTCCATGGCGTTCCCTTAATCTTGGGTAACAGATGGGGTTCTCTTGCTGAGCACCGATGAAAACAAGGATGAAGGAGTATTCTGGAGGGAGAAGAAGATGAACGGGGCAGGAAGCAAGGAAAAAATATATGTTTGGCAACCATCGATCCAGGTTCATTCGGTTTTTATAAGAGGAAATATGTTTTATCGTTCAGGTTAAGGATATCAAAACGGTTTTTGCTTAATAGTCGAAAAGATGAAATTTTCGTCTTGTGCGTATTTGAAACGTGTTTTTTTTATCTAAAGGGGGAAAACCTCTTATAATATGCGTCTTTTTATTTTTTATCAAATGAGCAGCATTTTAAAACTAAGTTTAGTATTACACCAAAAGAAATTTGAACTATTATTTTGAAGGAATAGATGTATCTGTGCGTATAAATATACTCTATTAACTTATATTAGTGTATTCAAATGTGTTGTGATTAATTATCCTTCATTTATAATATCATGCTACAATTTTTATGAATGTTTGAAACTGTCCATAACTTTCAGTTATTAATTCTATAATTTTCGGTATTTTTCTTCTGAATACGTACTTTATATGATCAATTGCGTTGATTATAAATAAACCATGCTTAAATCGTCTAAGTTAATATTATTCTGTTGTAAGTCAATATTATCGGCTTTTCCAACAGAAAAAGTTTAAGAATTTTTTTATCACTTTTAATTATTTATAAATAATTACATATAAATATATTGTGCTGTAAAATACTAAATCAATTTAAAACTTCATGGTTGCGAAATCCAGTGATCCCAGATTTATCATCCCTAAGCTGAAAATATTATTTATTTTATTTATAAATTTTTTGCATAGGAAGATTTAATATCTACAATTGACAAGGGTACGAGATATTAGATTGTCAAAATCTCATAAAACAAGATCTCTTTGAAACTTTTTTGAAACATAATTTTAAGTCATATCGCTTAAAAATGAGAAACAGATTATTTGAATTAAAGTCATCCCTTTCTAGGTGCTGGAAAGTATGCCTACCTTCTACTACATTGATCGTTGTATAAATTTATATTGATTGGTATAAATCCTAACAATTTTTTCAATAAGAAAGAAACTTAGATGCTTCAGTTTCTTATCTCACTCAAAATGTAGTGTCTTTAATTCTGCCATTCATTACTTATTTATTAATTAACAAAATTAATTAATAAATCAGATTAAATCGGTCTATTAAGCTAAATAAATCATTTTCAGACAGTATCAATTATATTAATATTTTAATATCCCATGATTATAAAAAATTAATTTTTTAAGGAGATATATATATACTACCCCTATATAAATTTACATTCATCCTTTAAATGTTTAATTTCCCCTTAGCAATTTTAAAAAGTATGAAGGCTTTACTGTCCGTATGTTTAATAATCGGCAGTGGCAAGATTTTTTATTAATGCAATGTGGGACCAAAAGCCGGGATTATACATGTTTTTTAATACTAATATGTTTTTAATACTAATATGCTTTTAATATGTTTTTTAATACTTTTAATTTTTTATCACTGTTGTTGAGAATCTTTTCTATTCATCAAATATTAAGTGCGATGTTTCTTTTGAAAGAAAACAATATGCCTTTCACAGTTTTATTTGAAAATATTTTGCTAGAATAATCTACTCAAATGAAATCTTGTCTCGAAAGCTTGAGAGCTTGAGATGGATAAATTTAATATGTGACATTAAATATGTAGTTTCCATTTTTCTAGTCAACGTTTTGTTTTTTCTTAAAATCTAATGAGACAACTCGTCCTGTTTTAATGGACGTATGTTACAAATATACTTTTGTAGAAACTATATGCATAAAATATTTAATTTGTCTTAAATAAATGCAATTTCTTCAACAGCTTCATGACAGTAATTACAGGAATAGTTTAGAACATTTTCTCTTTCTTGTTTCTCATGAACATCATTAATGACTTTTGAAAAATGCAAATAAGTGTTTACTTACATTTTTTTGGCAGAAAAATGATGTTTGTATTAACCAAAAAAATGAACATTTTTACAGAGCATTTATTTATTAAGAAATTTCTAGTTAACCTTATTTTAATTAATTAGAAGCTGAAAGTTTAAAACAATGTGATTGAAGATTTTATAAAAGCAGAAAGAATAAATTTTAATTATTTTTCATTTCCTGTTGAGATTCGTCAGTTGATTTATCTTATAATTTTAAGTTTCTGTTTAACTAAACAAAATGAAAGAAATTTCATTAATGAATAAATTAAGTCACTAATTTTATTGATAATTATATCTAATAATTTCACAATATTATATTATATTAATGCAAACATAACATTTTAAAAAGTAATTTTACTGAATAAGAAAAGAAATAACAACCAAGAAATTAATGGAAAATATCCAAAACTGATTAAGTAAAGATAAAAAACAGGGATCAAATTCAATTATAAAATATATAAGCGTAAACATAGAAACAATGCCGAAAACTGAATCAATTAAATTTCTAGGAAAGTTAAAAATACATCAAATAAAAAAGGGGAATTTATTGAATCTGTAAATGTCGCTTCAAAAAAGGGTATATTACCGATGACGCTCCTTTGAAAAAAGATTATTTCCTTAACACATAAAATGCATTACAAAAATTCTCATAAGGAATGCATAAAGTGAATATATATATTACGCACAAAGTGAGGTGACAAGAAAAGCCAGGATATAGTTTTTGAATAATTATTTATGAGATGCTTTCAATTATTGTATTCTTTGGTGCAGGATTAAAATGCCAAATGACGCTGACAATAAATAAATACATGTTGACATCTAGATAGTAAAATAATGATGATGGCCATCTACAAATTGTTGTTTCTTTCATACAAAAAGCATAATACAAACGTTATTTCACTCATAGAGAGCAAGAAAAGCCAGGTTCTAGTTTTTTAACAATTATTCGTGAAGATGTATTTAATTATTGTAGCGTGTATGGTGATGTCAGACATTGGAGTAAACATGACTTTTGTTATGAGTATAGTGTCAAATGATTTAGACAATAAAAAATATGAGAGCAATGTCGATGATGGCTCCCTTAAAACAAATTGTTTACTTCATAAATAAAGAACATTGTAAACATTATTTCCCTTATTAAGTGTATTGACTTGAAAAAAAAAAGCATTGGGTATGGTTTTTGAATACTTATTCATGAGGAAACTTTTCATTATTATAGTATATTCTGTGATGCCGGACTTAAGTGCAGACAACAATTTTACATACTTTAATGATAAGGCCTGGTTTGAATCCTCATTGAAATAATCTTGTATGCTTTCTGAAATGCTTTGATTAAAAATAAATTTCCAGTATTTTGTGTAGAGAAAAATAAAGATAACTGAAGGTTCAAAGAAATCAAATTTACATCACCTCATCTATTCATTGTTTGCCACTTATTTCAAAGGACGAAAGCCTTCTCAGCGTGCTTTCTACCAAAAATTCCACAGATGTGAAATAAAATCTGCTGAAAATAAAGGTCGGAAGAAGAGAGATTTAAGAAAATTTAATATCTTTGAAGAAATTTTTATTATACAGCGTAAGGAGAATCTAGCTTTTTCGGCTGAAAGGAATTTATGATACGTTTCCAAGAAAGAAGCATTACAAATAAGTCAAGCGTAAGAATAAAAGATATCAGGCGCTTAGAAAAATTCTCAAGGGTTTTTTTCGGCTCCGGTGATATGGAGCTAACGCATCCGTTGTCGAAACTGTTTAAAGCAGAGCACAGGGCTAAGCGAAAAAAGGCCGTTTGTAAAGATGCAATTTAAGGTTATAGGGTAACCTTATTTCAAGGTCAGAATTTCTCATTGCTTAAAGTCTTAGAATAATCCTATTTTACGCAATTATTTTAAAGAAGATGACAAAAAAAATATAAATCAATTCATGTAATATATAATTAAGTTTTACTTTTTAAAAATATATATATAATTTCATGAATTATATCGGATGAAGTAAAATTACTTCTATTTTTAAAAACGTACATTTTTTTTTGGATTTCAGATGTTTAAAATCCTTGTGTACCGAAAAGTGTATCAAAAAGCTTACAAATGTAAGTCAGTACATAATTAATAGTGGGAAAAAAAATTCAATTATAATGGAAGCAGTTACAAATACAAAGAATAACTGAGGGAGGGGAATACACAAACGAAATATAAAACAAAATTGAGCACATACTAAGAGAAATACGCAGTATATGTTGCAATGAAAACGGATAATCCTGATCAAATAATAATAAAATATTCTAAGTACAAATAAAGAAATATAAATATGCATATATCGAAGTAAAGTTTCTTGAAAGCATTTTTTGCGATGCAAAATTTTTGGGCCATCAATATATACACAGATATAGATATATATCAAAATTTGTCTAAAATTTGTTACTGAGCTTACAAGTTTAGAAAATGCAACAATAATTATAGCGAAATTTTTTTAAAAAAATTGTACAATTTCTTAAACAAATATTTTATGTAAAAATTGGGTGTTAGTGTTTTATCTGCAAATAATGAGGGTGAAGTTGACAGTGAAGAAGAATCAGTAATCTTCATATTTATTAATAGAAATATAAATAGTTCATCTAGCCACATTTACGAAAGAACGTGGAATTAAAAAAATTGAAATTAGATGGCGATTGGTATTAGAAAATGTTTAATGTGTTTAAGTTGCATTTTAAATTGAACTAGTTATCAAATAATTACTGGTTAAATAACTTCAGCACTTACTATATAATTGCTTAAATAATAAATAGAATAAAGAGAGGTATTTTGAATCATGCATCATTTTCAAACAGATTTAGGCAGCTTTTTTTAAGTATTCAAATCATTTTAACTCTATAAAATGTAATCGATTCTCTACAATGGTAACAATTCATATATTTATTGGAATTCCTTTCTTTTCATCAGTGGTAATGAATTTTAGATTAGAATCAATAAAATGTTTTTTTTAAAAATGTTTGTAAAAGCACAGGAATAGTAAAACAAAGGTTTAGACATCAACTTTTGAAATTAGTATAAAAATGACAATAAAAAGTAATTTTGAATATATATATATATATATACATCAGCCTAATCACGATTTACTCTTAAATAATAAATATTCACTGTTTTTCACTTAAATAATATTTATTCACTGTATTTCAGCCTTGCATTGTCCGCAAATTTATCATCAAATCGTCGTAAGTAAAAAATAACTATAACTATATCTCTCTTTTCATCGATGGTATTATTATTGCAAGAAAACAGTATTAAGAAATCTTTACAGTACATTTAATTTATGAAGTTGATTTTTTCTTAAAAAATGAAAACTGATTGTTTCATTGAATATTTGCAATTTAATCCAGTTAACAATTTAAAAAAACCTTTTAATGTTTTTCATATACACTCTGAAAAAAATTAAATTTGTTGCAGTTCATATATCTGTTACCTTATGTTTTGACACACAGGTGACGTTACCTTACTAACGTCAAGATATATTTCCCATTATTCTGCCCGGAGGCCATTATTAGATGCTATTCTGAGTATCTAAATAAATGTTGTGTATTTTCGTTTTCATATTGGTTTTATTACTTGAAATGTGGAATTTGAAAATTACTAAATAATTGTTGCTGAAACTTATCTTTTATTTTCATCTACCTCATATTGAAACTATAAAGAATCTCGTAGCTCTAAAATTGTAATAGCAGATATGCAATATATAGCGTATCCATTATTTAATATCTCAGTTACAATATTATTGCGTACATGTGTTAATAACAATAAACCTATGTATTAACCAAAGGCATGATTAAAACGCAAGGGAAATCAAAGAAATAAAAAAAACTCCAAAAGGAATTTGGAGAAAAATAATATAATATAATCAACGGTGGTTTTGTTTGTTTATTTGTTTTAATGTTCCGTTTTAAAGCAACACTTAGGCCAGTGTTTCTCAACCTTTTAGTATACAAGGCTCAATTTTCAATCATAATTTTCATCGTGCCCCCCCGTCTCCACCACAAACAATAAAATGTATACAATGATAATGTATTTTGAATATTTTGGCCCTCAAACTACACTACAACCTTAATTTTAAACGTTACAAATTACCAAGAATACGAAAAATTATTGACATTTTGCTACACCAATCCTCAGCATTGAAAAAACAAGAATCCTATGCCTTTTTATTGCTCTTGCGTCCCGCCATGTCTGGCATTCTCATGGTTTCTCGAGAAGTTTCGATTTGTCTGGAATTTGTCTGGTCAGCTTAAAAGTTAAGTTAGGAGATGCGAAAAAATGTTTTCTCATAGGGAGAAAGAGATAGTTCTATGACGCCAATTTCAATTTCAGACAATCTCTTTCGAGTCGATCCTTCTATCGCTATTGAAACTATTCTGAATGTGTATGTTATATATATGTTAGTGTAATTGAATTTCACCGTATTAAATAATCACGGCAGCAGACTTATGCAGAATCATTGATAAATTTTTAAGAGGGTGTTAGCGAGCATTAGACGATAGACAAGAATCAACAGTACACTGACGAGCGTGGTTCCAAAAATAAAATCAAGAAAATATTCTCAAGAATACTTAAATTTTGGGTTCACTAGTACTGAAGTAAATGAAGAAGAAAGGCCCCTGTGTATCATTTGCTCAAACTTGTTGGCGGCAGAGAGTATAAAACCTAATAAACTTAAACGACGTTTAGAAACGCTTCATAGTGAGTAAGTAAACAAACCCAGATAATTTTTCGAATTAAAATTAAAATGATATGAAAAGCAAAAATCACTGTTTAAAAAACTTTGCCTTTGAATGAAAAAGCTTTAATTCCTCTTACAAAGTTTCAAATAAAATAGCCAGATGTAAAAAGCCTCACACCATTGGTGAAGAGCTTATTTTGCCAGCCACAATTGAGATTGTGAAATTATGGCAACACAATTGCAGTCTATACCTCTTGCAAATGATACTGTTTCCCGTCAAATTGCTGACATAGCTGAAGATGTAGAGTGCCAGCTTTTGTCGAAGTTACGAGAAAAATTGTTTTCAATACAACTCGATGAATCAACAGATAGTAATAAAGATGCCCATTTCATTGCTTATGTTAGATTTTGTGATGATTTGTCAGTAGTAGAAGAATTACTTTTCTGCAAGCCCATAGAACTCAAAGCAACAGCACTCACATTATTTGCTATCTTAAATGATTTTATGAACCAGGCAAACATAGAATGGAAAAATTGCGTCGGAATATGCACTGATGGTGCTCGTTCTATGTCCGGAAGATTCCAAAGTATTCAATCACTTGTGAAACAAAAATCGTCACAGTGTGTCTGGACATATTGCATGATCCACAGAGAAGCTTTGGCTTCGAAAGAAATGAGTCCTGGTTTGAATATTGTGTTAACTACGGTTGTAATCGTAGTAAATTATATAAAAATGAGACACCTGAAATCAAGAATTTTTTCCGCACTTTGTAAAGACATGGGTGCAGTACATTCAGCGTTACTATTTTATTGCGAGGCAAGATGGTTATCATGAGCGAAATTTTTGTACCGTGTTTATGAATTAAGAAAAGAAATCGCCGTTTTCCTAGAAGAGGAAAACAGACCAGAAGCTCAGAATGTTAGCGATATTTTATGAAATTTACCTACATGGTGTGATGAAATTGACTTACATGGCCGACATATTCGAGATATTAAATAACTTGAATCTTCAACTGCAAGGAGCAAATACACATATATTGGATACGAATGATAAAGTTAATGCTTTTTGAAGGAAATGGAAATTGTGGAGCATAAATTTAAAGCAAGAATACTTAACAATGATTGCAAATTTGAATGATTGTATTAAACCTTACAAGGCTGAAGAACAACATGTAAAAAATGTTTTTGTAACCATTGAAAATCATTTAGCAATGCTATCGAAGAATTTTAAAAAGTTCTCTCTTACTGACGACAAACTGATATAAAGTTACAAGTGGGTGAGGGATCCATTTCAAAATACTCCCGAAGAACTCTCAATTGAAAAGGAAGGAACCGTCATAGACTTCACGGAAAGCGGCGAAACCAAATGACAATTTAGTAAAAAATCACTCTTTGAATTTTGGGCAGGAGTGAATGATGATTTTTCTGCAGTAAAAAAAAAGGGCATTTCGCATTCTTCGACCATTTTCAGCATCTTACACTTGTGAAACTGCAATTTCTGCGGTGGCTTCTTTGAAGACAAAATATAGATCTCGGATAAATATAGAAAAAGAACTGAGAGTTTCGATTTCTAATACACTAATGGAAAAAAAAATTCCCAACACCCAGAAAAAATTATTGTACAGTAATGAAATTTTAGGAATGCATTTGTCTAGGTAACATATTTAATTGATTAAAGTTTCAAGATCACAGGTAGAGCCATTGGTGAGAAGAGTCATTTCAAATGTGAAACGTTGGTACATTAATAACCGGTGTAACCGCCAGAATTTTGAATGAAAGCATGCAAACGTGCATGCATTGTGTCGTACAGGTGTCGGCTATCAGTTTGTAGGATGGAGTTCCATGCCTGTTGCACTTGGGTGGTCAATGCAGGGACGGTGAATGCTGGTTGTGGATGACGCTGGAGTTGTCGTCCAATGATGTCCAATACGTGCTAGATTGGAAAAAGATCTGGTGATCTAGCAGTCCAAGGCAACATATCGACACTCTGTAGAGCATGTTGGGTTACAACAGCGGTATGAGGGCGAGCGTTATCCTGCTGGAAAACACTCCCTTGAATGCTGTTCATGAATGGCAGCACAACAGGTTGTATCACTAGACTGACGAACAAATTTGCAGTCAGGGTGCGTGGGATAACCACGAGAGTACTCCTGCTGTCATACGAAATTGCTCCCCAAACCATAACTCCAGGAGTAGGCCCTGTGTGTCTAGGCCGCAGGCAGGTCACTAGCAGGCGTTCACCTGGCCTCCCTCTAACCAACAAACGGCTATCTCTGCGACCATGGCGAACCGGCTTTCATCAGAAAAGACAACAGATCTCCACTCCGTCTTCCAATGATCTCTAGCTTGACACCATTCACGTTGCAAACGGCAGTGTTTTGGAGTCAGTGGAATGCTTTGTACAGGGCGTCTGGCTCGGAGCTGTCCTTGAAGTAACCGATTTGTATCAGTTTGTTGTGTCACTGTGGTGCCAACTGCAGCTCGAATTTCAGCTGCAGACGCAGCACGATTAGCCACAGCCATACACCGAATACGACGGTCTTCCCTCTCAGTAGTAATACGTGGTGGCCCGGAACCTGGTCTTCTTGAGGCAGTACCTTCCTTGACCACTGCCGCCAATACTCAAGCACAGTGGATGCATTCCTGCCAAGTCTTTCAGCAATATCGTGGAAAGAAAACCCACCTTCTCGTAGCCCTACAACATGACCTCGTTCAAACTCAGTGAGCTGTTGATAATGGCTTCTTCGTCTTCTCAGAGGCATCCTTGACTAACATTTACCCACTACGTCAAATCTCAACTGTAAATAACGATCACGAACCTTACAGCGCTTATTTAAAGCAAACCTCATTTACATGATCATAGTGTCGGTACTAGCGCCACACTTACGCGCTTAGCTCAAAATTTGAATCGACGTCATATTTCAGATGCATAAACACGCCTACCAAATTTCATTTATCTAGCACAGCTCCTTCCTAGTGTTGGGATTTTTTTCCATCAGTGTATTTAACCCTTCTTCGAAAAACTTTGCTCTGCAAGACAGGCCCAAAGGAGTTACTAATAATTATTAAATTTGTTTTAAATTTAGTAAGTGGTTTTAATTGAATAATTTAATCATTAAATATGTAGAAATGTATTTTGTTTTGTATGTGTGTGTGTATTCTTTCCTTTCAGTCATTTAATCAATTTTTTAAATAACATCTTCTCTTGGATATGCTCGCGCCCCCCATGGGGGACGCGCCTCATAGGTTGAGAATCACTGACTTAGGCTATTTAATCAACGGTGTAGTTACATAATTTGAACAATATTTTTGCCTTACGACTGCGACATCAGGTAAGCTACTGGGGTAATATCGGATCCCGCCAGGGTCCTGGCTTAGGAGTAACGAGTCTTCATCTTAATATGACATAACAGGATCTAGCCCTTGTTTCAGCATGGTTCTTCTGTGTTCGAACTGTGAGGTATATGAATGCCCTCCCCCTGTAAAAAGGGGCTGTGCAAACGAATGTGACGCAAGTAGCAGCTAAACCTTACTCTTGGCCAAGTTGGCTCTGCTGAAAAGCTAGATACGCTCACTGGGCTTAATTCTCTGACAAATAACGTTTAAACGGGTTATAAAGTGTCATAAGTCTCAACAACGACAACATACACGTATTGAGCATAGTATGAGGTCATTTTAATAATATGTTATACTGAAATGAATGAAAATATTCATAACTAAACATTAATTATAAAGCAGTAAAATCAATTATATAGCACTTTTTAACACCCAAACAAGTTTTATTTAGTTAAGCATTGTACAAATATCTTTAGTATGTGAATATTTAGAGCTATTTATAACAAGTGATTTAAATTAAACCATAATTTTAAAAAATGTTCTCATCTTTCATCCTCCTTATGTGTACACAAAACTTTACATGAAAGAGATGAAACCATTTCTTTTGTTTACGCAAAATATTTACACAAAAAATATTTTTAACGTGTTCTCAAAGCCGCAGGTTAAAGAGACGTCGAATAAGCATTCTGTAGGAATATTCTATTTGCAAATGATTTTTTTTTATATTGCCGACATATTTTATTCGGAAAGTACAAAAGCCTCCGGGGTCGTTTGAAGTACATATTCCTAGTGTAACCCAAGAGATAACTTCAGTCGAATTTATTGAAAACCAAGCACATACACAAGCATCTGAAATATTCATCCACTTCTCAAAGTTTTCAAATATGTTTGAGCGAGGTCTCATTTTGGAGGACATGTATATAATGTAAAGTAAACAAAAATGCAGTGTCTATTTACGTTATGTGACGTAAAACATCAAAGGCCACGATATCTCACTAAAATTGTACTTCTTCTTTTTCTTTCTTTTAAATTCGTTTTTGAACATAGAGTTGAGTGTGGAATGGAATCCAACTGGCGACATGTTTCGCAACGCGAAAGAACATCTCTTTCCCTATCCTAGACGTGAATGTAATTCGCCAAAATCCATTTCCCCAGGAGCATGTGCTTCGAATGCTTCACTTTCAGTGTTGCTTATTCTGCTCCCTTTGAAATTCCCCGAAATCATATTTCGTCTCGCCGCAACGTGTTTTCGAACCCAAAGTATTCTTTTGGAACCCTTGTTGGCAGCAAATTTTGGCTCGAATGTTGGCGATGAGATGAAAATAGATTTAGGTTAACCTCTTGATTTGTAGTCTTGCAACATCATATATTTCGATTTCAGAATACAGAGATCAGAACTGAGAAGGCATTATCTTCTGATAAATTGAAAAATAGATTGTGTTTGGAATTTGCTCATACATTTATCACAGAAAATTGCTATAATTCATCTTTGAATAAAACATTATGTTTACCTTTGCTGTTAACAAAAACATTGCATCTTTTATAATCTATAAATGCATTGAATTTTCTTTCAATATCAAAAGGAAAGATAATTTTTATGAAGGGGAAATTTTCATATGGTTGAATAAAAAAGATATTAAGGACAGAAATTAAAAATGAAAAATGAAATTATATTTAATGAATTATAACATGTTCATTATAAAAATTTCATTGTTGATTTATAGTTAAAAATTATAGTATTTTTATTAGTTTTTTAAATATCTTGTTTTTTATTATTTTCATTTAACCTTCCAGCTGTCGCGGCCGTCATATCAAAATGAAAGGCCACGCGTATTTCCAACATACACTATAGTAAATTGTAAATTTTCAAAAGCTTAACTATTAAAATTATATTGTAAATAGCATAGGATTAATAACTACAATCACTTTTACATTTGTTTTTACTTTTAAAGAAGCAGAAACAATATAAACATAGATTACAACAACAATATAAAACGACCACAGGTTAACTGAATTGACTTAAAATTAATATAAATGAAATTGTCGATATTTTGACAGAACAATTTGCATATAAAATATAGAAGTTCAAAAATGTAGAAATTATGTATAAAAAGGAAAAAGTAATTGAAATTTATATTTGAAAAGGAAAGTTTATTTTTATTTTTGATATAGTTTTTTTAAATTTGAAATAGTTTTATTTTTATTTCATTGCAGCGTTGCAATTCGTGCAAATGTGCTTAGTTTGCTCCAAACATATAAATTTCTGTCAAATCTCACAACTGAACCTCGTGATTTTAGTCCGCTTTTCTTTTTTCCGCTTTTTTCCCCTGGCGTCTCATCTTCCACTTCTTCGATACCTAGTTCGGTTTTTCTCTTTAACACCCTTCATTTTAGCTCACTTTTTAGAGATGTCGGGCTTTTTTTCAACATTTTCCTTCGTAAGTGCATTTGCCAGCTGTCACCAGTCTAAAACAATACAGATTTATTTGTAAAATCATACAAAATCAAATTAGACAAAAACTTACATGATTGATCGCGCTTGTCTCTAAAATACAAATATCTGATCGACAGAGACCTATTAACGCCACAAACTTACTACGGCAACTGAAAGTATGTCAAAGGGAGGGGGACAAATAGCTGAGGACATGCTTTCCCAGTGCCACTAGATCTAAAGTTATAAAACGAAATTCATCTCTAGTGTATCTCTCACATACGTGCTCCCGCTGGAAGGTTAATAAAAAACTGCCAAATACAAAATTCAAATTATCTTAACAAATAGTGTATTCGCGCATTTTTAAATTCCTATTTAAAGCAAATTATTATTTTATTGCAAAGATACAGGCAAGATAAAATTTGGTTTTGTTAATTGAAAAAAAAAATTGAGCCAAATATATATACATAATTGCAAAATGTAATTGAGAGTAATTAAGGAAAGCACATTTTAAATAATTATGTTATATGAAAAAGAATACTAATATTTAACTTAACAAATGCCCTCATTTCTTTTCACTTCATTAATGGTCTTATTTCTTGTAATTTTAAAATTGATTGATTGATCTTTCTGTGACATTATTATATTGATATATGGATCCAAATTCACAACTCAACATAATTTTTTTAGTATATAGTAAAATTATGCTCAGCATATAAAATCGACAACATTATGTTGATATTGCTAAATATAAGCCTTAGAAAACTTATTATGTGTATTTTTATTCTTTCTGCACAAAAGAAGGACGAAATACCTCAAAAAGTATTGTCTCTCAGCTTTCAGGAGATTGTGGGTTCGAATTATCTACGTTCCCGTGATAAGACATACAAAGGTAGAGAAGATATGTACATTCTCCTGCACCTAAATTCTTAGAATAAATTTTAATTCTCAATTCTGAATTTTCGCGTCGATGGTCGCTTAGATTTTTCCACTTGATTTGGCTGGAAAAAGGGGTAAATATTTTGTAATCTATATGCCACTTAATGCACTTTTAATATGAATTTTATGTCCATATCTCCTTGAGTTTAGTTTAATTTTATTTACGGCCTGTTGTAAAGTTATGAGCTTGCAACTGATTTTGTAATTTTGGGACTGACCTTGTAATTTTTAGCCGCTTTCAGATAACGAGGGCGACACCTGAACTGGCATCCCTCTCCCCATATCCTACCACACCAGACAGAGGACGTTTGTATATTTAATGAGCAAGAGGCTCTTCCCATGGCGGTTCTTCGGTGGTATCGAGTCTCGAATCTGAAACCCTCCGGTTCCGAAACCGAGACCTTACCACCAGGAAACCGCAGCTTTCCATATCTGCCTGAGAGTGCTGCAGTTTGGAAGGAATTATAGTCGTTCATCTTCACTGAAGAAACCCCTTAGCTATCCCTATTTGGAAACTACGTAAATAATATTATTAATTTCTCTCAACAATTCATTAGATTTTGGCATTAAAGTGAAGGTGTTAAATAATCTATAAGCAAAAGAAATTGCTTTGCTTTTATTCCAATTTTTAAATTCAAAACTAAACAGAACATCTAATTCTGTAGTCTTCAAAAAAGTAATATTTGACTATATATTAGCATTTTTTGGTGACTTCATAAAGATATTTTGAGTGATTTTTCACACCGTCAAATGAAATTCAAACATAGGGGGCTGTTATATGAAAATGTAACCTCAAAAGTATGTAGAGCAAAAGACACATAATTTGTGTTTAGATGCATAACCATTGTGAATAATAATTAAAACTACTACCAAAATATCCATTTCGAGACATGTACACTCATTTGAGACCAAATGTAGCTATTTCATGAAAATGTTTCTTTTTCACTGATGAAGTGCTCTGGTGAATTTGACATGAAACATTTTGATAAAGAGAAAAAGTAGGTTTCATGCTCCTAACTGTAACTGATTCGAATATAGATTCATTAATAAATATATTTGAAGAAAGAAGATACATATATATTTACAAATGAAGAAATTTTTTTTCTAACAAAGAGTCACAACTATTTATAAATACTACCTAATCAATACAATATCAAAACAAAACTGCCTTATAAAATTTTATATATCCTTCGAAGTATAAATAGAAAGGTCTCGATATAAAATGTATTTCATAAAGAAGGCTTAGAAAAGATACGGTCTTTCTGAAATGCATAAATTATTTGGATAAAATGGAGCTGAAATATAAAAAGCTGTATGTATCCGTAGAGAATAATATAACTACATTTATTGATGCTCTCTTGGTATTATTTTACCTCTAGACAGCAACTGTATGTATGAAATGTACATCAATGGATGATACTACGAACATCATCTTTGAAATATTGCGATTTAAATCCATGCTGCAAAGTTAAAGATAGTAAAAGACACTTCCAATAATTTTCCGAATTTCAAAAATATTTTTCAGAAATGATGAAGATAACCAGGTATAAAGGGGCAAAAGATCACTGGGGATTAGCTTTGTATTTTTAAGGAAGATAAAAAGAATTTATAAAGCAAAAACTATTATTTCTACCAAAACAGAGGAGCTCATTGTCGAAAAAACGGGTTCATTCATAAATAAAAAGAATTTTGACAGCGTACAGTAAATCATATTAATGAATACAAACTTCTCTGTAATTTTGTAATTATAATAAGAATAAACTAATCATCATGAAGGTTGCACTAATATATTAATCAGATTTCAGTTATAAAGCGTTTTCGCATCATTCAAAACGCATCGCAATGATTGCCAAGTATCCCAAACTGCATCGGAAACATGTTAACTACAGTTTGGGAGCAGAAAACAACTCCGAATTCTTCATATAGCACCCAGAGATTTCTAAGTGTTGCTGTATATTTTATTCTTCAATCTTAGAACAGTAAGAATGTAATAAACTCCCCAAAAAGAAAAAAAAAAGTTTGTTTATTAACAATGAAAGTTAATATTAAAGCACAGGAATCATATCGGAAGCCATGCCTTGGAAGTTATGAAGTAATGCTAATATTAAGTAATTGAAGGTGTTTATAGTTAATGTGACTCTACTCAGACCAACGTAGAATCCGTTCTGGTAGATGTCCTCTTTAACTCTTAACAAACTCTTTAGCACCAATTTTTTTTACAACCCCCTTCCCTGTAAAGTCATTACAACAGTCACAGAGAATCACCTATCCCATCGGCAACGCTAATGAGGTATTAAATTTTAACAAGTGTAAAAGAGGGAATAAAATTAGAATGAGTAAAATTAAATATACCGAGACGTTAAATCAATATTCAATTCAAATAAACCAAAAAATACCCTTCTAAATTCATAAACAAAGAGCAACAGCAATTAAAATAAATAATCAGATCAATGGCTAATTTTGATACCTAGTTGGGTGTACAAAATGAACTATTCAATATTAATGACTTTCCAGATTTTCAAGGATTGCTTTTAACTGAAAGATGAAACTGTAAGGAACGATGAACATGAGAGAGAATGTCATTTTGATTCATATGACAAAAAAAGTCTTGTAAATATCTCTTGCCACATTGCTTTTTATAATATTGGGAGAAGAATTTTAAAAAATTTCGGAATTCTATCCTATAGGTCTCAAGAATAACTTTTTACTTTTCCCGTTCAATAGCACGATCTTTCAACTCTTTAGAAGAATCTGTTTTTATAAATAATATTTTCTAAAGTTTTCAGAATGCTCCATGGTCGATCAAAATTGGAAAAAATCTAGTATTGTGTCAGCATAAAAAAGAAACTATTTAAACCAACAAAATTCGTCTGTGATATCCCATCTTAGATTCATAAATTTTCTTAAATAAGTGAGTCTCAATTTGCTTTTTTCATCAATGAGAAATTGAAGTCGAATATCTTTTTTGACAGACAGGTTTATGTAATCCATTCACATTTTGATAATACGACTGCTATGAAACATAAATCAACATAACGAAAAACTTTTATTTTAAATAATGTTTTAATATTGTTTATAATTTCCCTCATATACATGGGGGACTCAAGTATCATTAATAAAGATCAGTGCCTCATATATGTGCTGATGTCCCATACCATTCTCTATGATATAATTGACAATTATTCTTTTATTGCGATCATTTCAGCCATGTTGTAACATTTCTAAGACAAAAGCTTTTAAAATGGATTGCGATAGAGTACCCAAAGTGTACAAAAGTTCATCCAAAACTGTTGAAATTTGATAAATCTGTGTACATTTTGTTTATTATTGTATCTTCATTCTTTTCCAGGGAGTTAAATGGACCTAACATTAGTACCCAAAGTAGTTAAAAGTATTCAAAGCTAGCTTTCTTTTCCCTCATTAAACATTTTATTCAACTTTTAGCAAAACAAATTGTTAATATCATCTAAATATCTGATATTAACGTTCAAGAGTGGATATCCACAACAAAATTTGTAGTACCTAATTAAATATTTTTGAATATTCTTTATAAATAAAGAAAACAGATTTTTCACTATTGTATGTTATTAACTTCGAATAATTCATATTAGTATATTAGTTAATATACATTGCAGGATTCAATTCAGGACTATATGCTATTAAATACGGATTACTCAGAATGTATGTAGAATTATATATGATTAAATTATAGCCTCATTTGAGAAATATCAGAAATGATTTTTATCTACTGCTAAATTAGAAGCCAGTCTCTCTTTCAGTTATAACTATAATAGGAATATTTAAAATTTGCTCTTAATCATGAAAGGAGCACATATGTAATTCAATAAATAAACAATACATCATATTATCTGTATATTAAATATAATACATCCATATAATATAATTATATATATTATGAATATATAGTTTGGATATGCAATATATATATCTACATTTGGATATACAATTTAACTTTAATACTATAAATCCATGTAATTAAAAAGGCTCAACATTTTTAAATTCTCGTAAAGGCTGTGTCCATGTATCTTGATTTCCTGAGAACTAATTAATAATTAAAATTTTGTTTAGATTGAATTTTTCATTACAACGAGTGATTGGTATCACGTTCAGAGTTTAGTGTTCAAGTTTTATGTTCAGAGTTTAATGTTGAAATATTTTTAATACTTTTCATACATCACAAAACTAAGATAAAGGAATTGTAGAATTTAAAGATTTAATGCAAAAAAGGTTTTCATACTGTAAACTAGTAACTCATTGATCCTGGTTACTGCAAGTATGTTTATACCCATTAAAGAAGTCGATCGGTTTATAAAAATATTTTAGGTAGTCAATTATTATGCTAGAATGCATTTGCTATATGAAATTATTAAACTGAAATATTTTCGGAAGATTCTAAATGATAATATACACTGATGGAAAGAAAAATCCCAACACTAGGAAGGAGCTGTGCTAGGTTAACGAAATTTGGTAGGCGTGTTTATACATCTGAAAGATGACGTCGATTCAGATTTTGAGCTACGCGCGTAAGTGTGGCGCTAGTAGCGACACTATGAACATGCAAATGAGGTTTGCTTTAAATAAGCGTTGTAAGGTTCGTGATCGTTATTTACAGTTGAGATTTGACGTAGTGGGTTAATGTTAGTCAAGGATGCCTCTGAGAAGACGAAGAAGCCATTATCAATAGCTCACTGAGTTTGAACGAGGTCGTGTTGCAGGGCTACGAGAAGGTGGGTTTTCTTTCCGCGATATTGCTGAATGATTTGGCAGGAATGTATCCATTGTGCATGAGTATTGGCAGCAGTGGTCAAGGGAAGGTACTGCCTCAAGAAGACCAGGCTCCGGGCGACCACATGCTACTACTGAGAGGGAAGACCGTCGTATTTGGCGTATGGCTGTGGCTAATCGTACAGCGTCTGCAACTGAAATTCCAGCTGCAGTTGGCACCACAGTGACACAACGAACTGTTACAAATCGGTTTTTTCAAGAACAGCTTCGAGCCAGACGCCCTGAAAAGTGCATTCCACTGACTCCAAACCACTGCCGTTTGTGATGTGAGTGGTGTCAAGCTGGAGATCATTGGTGGACGGAGTGGAGATCTGTTGTGTTTTCTGATGAAAGCCGGTTCTGCCTTGGTCGCGTTGATAGCCGTTTGTTGGTTAGAAGGAGGCCAGATGAACGCCTGCTAGTGACCTGTCTGCGGCCTAGACACACAGGGCCTACTCTTGGAGTTATGGTTTGGGGAGCAATTTCGTATGACAGCAGGAGCACTCTCGTGGTTATCCCAAATGCAAATTTGTACGTCAGTCTAGTGATACAACCTATTGTGCTGCCATTCATGAACAGCATTCAAGGGGACGTTTTACAACAGGATAACGCTCGCCCTCATACCGCTGTTGTAACCCAACATGCTCTACAGAGTGTCGACATGTTGCCTTGGCATGCTAGATCACCAGATATTTCTCCAATCGAGCACGTATTGGACATCACTGGACGACAACTCCGGCGTCATCCACAACCAACATTAACTGCCCCTGCATTGTCCGCCCAAGTGCAAAAAGGCATGGAACTCCATCCCACAAACTGATATCCGACACTTGTACGACACGATGCATGCACGTTTGCATGCTTGCATTCAAAATTCTGGCGGTTACACCGGTTACTAATGTACCAGCATTTTACATTTGAAATGGCTCTTCTCGCCAATGGCTCTACCTGTGATCTTGAAACTTAAATCAATTAAATATGTTTCCTAAAATTTCATTACTGTACAATAATTTTTTCTTGGTGTTGAGATTTTTTTTCCATCAGTGTAGTAAATCCGAAATTCATTCATCATAGCTGCTTTTTCTGCCTCTTATAACACTAGCATGTAGTAGCAAAATAATTAGACCAAACTCAATTTTTTTTATGATTAAGATAGCCATATATGAGGGATAATCTTTTGTGAACAAATGTTTGATTTTGAATCCAGAAAAATGTTAATTTCTATCGTATTAAATATTCGTCAGTAAGCTTATTTTAATTCTTACATTTTATTGTTGTTATTATTATTTTATGATCTTTTCATCAAGCACTTGAATAAACCAATTATTTTTAGCATATGAATGGTTATTTTTCAGCTCTTCTACATCAAACAGAATTTTAAAAATCTTAATATTATCAATAAAGACGGAATTTTAAGGGATTTCAGTTGCATTTAAATGAATTTAGTGTTTCCTCTAAAAGGCAGTTATGATATATTCAATAATACTTCCCATTATTGTGGAGCATAATCTTAACAGTAAAATGGGTCATAAATTTCACAAAAGTAAACACTGTTTACCATATTGATTTGTATTGTTTATTAACCAACTATTACAAATTATAGTTGTATTTAAAAACCCAGTACGTTGTTTATCATGAAATAAATCAAACTAATTCTTTGATCCTTTGTAGATAATAGATTATGTGTTTAGTTTAATGAATATACAAATAAAAATATTTAATTCAATTCGAGTTATTTATTATTTTATTCCTCAACTATAAAATCCGTTGTAAGTTTCTAACAAATAAAAACGATTTACAATTGTTTTAAATTTTTCATTAAACGAAAGAAATAGTAAAAAAGTAGGTTTCTAATAATAAAATATATAAAACCAAAGTTTTGCAGATGATACAGTTTAATATACACAATAAGGAATTTATTCCATTTTTAGTTATTTAGTACAGTATAGAATAAAAAGTATAATGTTAAATGATTTTCAAAAAAGAATCTCTTATAATGCTATTAATATAGTGCAATATTATATATGTATGCATTCTAAAACTCTATAAAACAAATGAACTTTCTCAATTTCACATCTGTTTTACATTTTTATGCATTGAATTAGATAATTTCAAAAAAATTTGTTCATTTAAAAAAAATCTTTGGATTTAAATGGAACAAATCTCTTTAATACATTTTTTAAATATTAGACGTCTCCATTTCATAGGACTTTTTGTCTGGAACCATAAAAACTCTTACTGGAAAAATCGAAACAGTCCATTCTAGAAAATCCAGCATTTTCCCTACCTACTCTTTCTTTGTTCGATTTCTTGTCGCTTGGGTCTTAGTCAGCAGAATACTACCGCCGATGCAATTTCGATGTATCCTACCACTCAGCTCCTGTTCATGCATATTTCAAACCTATCCGTGCTCCAACTTTGCGCTATAGCATTGTCCCCTCCACCTAGATGTATCCAAAGCAAGTAGTTGCATAAGTTAGCGACAAAATTTTCTAGATTACATTCATAAGCATCGAATGTGATGCCAACGTGAGACACTAAAACTTTGAAAGATAAGATCGTTTTTCTTTTTTCTGCTTTAAATAAGAGATTTTATACTCTAAGGCGGCTCATAAATCCCAAAGGAATTGAAGTTTTGGTACTTCTCAAAGAGTCAATAAATAATATTTCGGAAATATGAAATTTTACTTCCAAATTTGAGCATTTTAATCCATCCTTATATTTGATACTGATTTTAGAAGAGGAAGTATGCGAACGAATGAAATCTTGCATGAAGAGGAGACAAAATATTTGAACAGCATAGCTTGAAGTTTATTACTTGAAGCAGTGCAAGAATCAAAAAGGATGTTTCTGAAATAACATAGTTATTATCATGCTTTTAGGACTATTCAAAATGCAGTACTGTATTCCGCAAATGAAATATGAGTTATGTATGCTTCATATAAAACATTCTATCATCTTTCACTATTTGATTTTATATTATTTAATTTTCATGCTTTTTTTATGCTTCGCGCTTGATATAATTAAAAATGGGGTCATGTTGTAGATAGAATTGAGCCAATTGAGATGCTCTTTATCGCTGAGATGATTCTATAATATATTGATGATATCTCTATAATTGAGATGCTCTCGTAGCACAAAGTGCTTATAATACATTTTTCTTATGCAGCACAGCATAAGACAATACTTCATTAGGTAGCATGTGTTTTGCTATTTATAAAATGAAAATGATAAAAAAAATTGTGTTATAAATATTATCATAGATGATACATTTTTTAGCCAACTAAGCTTAAGATGAGCAGATGGCGATATGCCTTTTCACAATATTTTTATAAAATTAAGTAAACTAATTCTGAAGAAAGAATCTTTATTTTCAACATTTATGTCTATAAAGACAGAATAATCCTAGAAAAAACAAATATTCCAAAAAAGGCCGAAAAAAAAGGAAGCCGCTCAGTTGGTTTTTAGAATATTTTATAAAAAACTTTAATGCTGTATGTTGCTTTTTCTGATTTGCATTTGTATTACGAGGTGGACCAGCGACATCACTATTTCGAAAATATTACTTATTTTGATCTTAAATTATGATTTACATACGATCCTCAAAACAAAATCCTGTTAATCTGTCTGGGAAATGCCAGTAGAATTGAAAATAACAAAAACTTTAAGCCTTGTAAAAAGTTAAGAAATTATTGCAGATAGAAAATGGTGTAACACAATATTGTAAAATATTTTGCTGTGTAAATCTGAATATTAAAAATTATTTATACACAAAGACAATAAGCGAGTCTTTTATTAAATAGTTACTACAATTATTTTAAGAGATATAGCTGAAGTTTTATAAACATTATGCAAAATTTTATAAGTTATTTTATTAATGCAATGAAAAGTATTTCAGATTTATCTGTTATGCCTTCAGTTCAATGAATTGTTTCTTTCTGCATTTTTAATTCTTTAAAAGGAATCAAAACAACATTTTGAAACTTTCAAAAACTTGTTAAAAGATAAAGTATTTCCTTTGTATACATTTAAAATTGAGGTGAGGGTTTGAATCCCAGAAACTTACTTTTCAAATTTCATAAGCAATAAATATGTTTCCATAAACCAACTTTTCAAACTCTGGTTTGGAACACAACCGAATGTCAAGTTTATGCAAACAAAAATATTCTGAAAGTAAATTTTTTAAAGGTATGGAATTTAATTTATCCTTTCTCTTGTAAACTAGTGCGTAAAAAACTCTAAATATGTCATTTGAAACAGTTTTCACTTCAGTTTGAAAATTTATACACTACTTTATTAAAATCTTAAATCTTTAGTTACTTCGGTAACCTTGAAAATAAGCATTCAGATGCGGAAAATCAAAATACCTCCCTCAAAATTCAGATAGAATTTTTCTATATTTTCTCGGAGCTAAGCTTTAAATATTTTTTTTTTATTTAGACGGAATATAAAGATAAAATTGAGTTAAAATCTGACAGCGAGGTTATGAAATGCAAGAAATTTATTCTTAGAATGCAAGAAATTTATTCTTATTTATTATTAAGTTCTTTAAAAATTCTTTACGTATTCAGAAAAAAAAATAAAAATAATATAATAGAAAAGTTATAAAGATAATATTGAGTTTCAGATTTTTTTCATTCTGCTCGTTTCAGTTTATTCTTGAAATAAAGTTAGGAAATATTTATGTAGACCATTTTGAAAGAGTTTTTCAGTAATTAATTCTGTTGATGGAGAATTAATCAGATTAATAATATTGATGGAGAATTGGTCACACCAATAAATTAAATCATAAAATTTGTCTAATATGATAGAAAAAAAGAGACAACTTTTAATAATTTTTTCAGTGAAGAAAAAGGTTTTAGCAATTTCAAATGGATATATTTCCATTTATATTCACTTCTATGCTTTAGAAAACAATCTCAAATTTATATTTAGAAAAAAGAAAGAATCTATCCTCCAGCCAATCCCTGATATATTTCAAGATTACTTCCATTCACAATCAGTTTCATATTAAGGATGAGAGATCATACTAACTTGTCTAATGATTAATAATTTTATTTCATGACAGAAATTTGGCGGCAAAAATGGAAGCTATTGAAGATAAGGGAATTATGTCGATATCTATATTTGGATACACACACATGCACACATTTTTTTCTTTTAAGTAGAGTTCGAACCCTATAGTTTAAAATAGAAATATATATACTCTATTGTGATAACATTGTGAGAGTTTTATGTAGTCATATAGATAATTGATATGACAATATGAAATTTATTTAGATAAGAGAGCTTGTGAGCAAAAAATTATCACAATTCGCTATTAAATTACTATGCCTTCTATTCTTGTAACATTACTTTAAATGACGATATTTTACTCTCTTTCTTTAGCAGAAAGTATATTGGCTTTCGTAGTATCTAATTAAAAATAATCCCACATTTCATTGAAATATTTGTTTATCAACTATCCTCATAAGATGCAACGAAGAAACTTTACTATCATCCATTGGAATGATGCCTGTCTTTTCTGTTCCAACTCTTCGTTGAAATACGAAACTTCTTTTCCAATTTGAGCATACTTGGGCCATCATCGGTGTGAGAAGAAACTCATAGAAGTAGGCTATACCGGAAACTGGCGTTGAAAAAAAAGGAGAGAACTCTCCTGATGACTGCGGTTGACCAGGAAGGACATATTTCTTCGTTAAGGCTCGGTAAAAAGAGCCGGAGTGAACAGAAAAGATCCTAATGAGGCAAGGCTCAGCCGTTTCCAGGCCACTAGCCATCGCAAAGGACCTCCCTGAGGCACGCGCCAACTCCACTTACGGAAACCGAGAGCACAGTTCTCGCTCGATCAATTTTCCGGCTGTGCAGAAATGTTTACTCGAGTCACGATATCATATTTGGCCGACTATAGGTTTTTGTGCTGCTTCTTTAGCTCTTATTGGAGTTAAAGGAATACTTTAAGGATCGATTAAGCAAGGCTGCTGAAAAAGAGTTTTATGTAGTCATAGGGATACTTGTGAGAAAGAGAGTTACAGTCTTATTATCCTTGTGCCAAAAGTTTAAATAATATACAGAGCATTTGGATGGTAAAAGATTATTTAATCAATAGAATGAATATAAACTGAGTCTAAAGAAAATAATTAAAATTTATCTTTTATTGACAACATTTGCTTTTATTTATTGTCATGTGAGAGCATGTCGTTTTGGTTTGGAATTTCTGAATCTTCAGAATGCACGGACAGAAAATTGACCATATAGCGCTTTTGAGACATCAATTCTTTTTTCTTCACGGTTAATAGAAAATGATAAAGAATGTTGTGAAACTTGATGACTTAACGTCAAAAAAAATTTAACTTGGCCTGAATGTCCAACCTATACCTGATTCTCCTATAAGACCAATAAAGGGAAGAGTTAAAAGGATATGTCTCTCTAAGAAGCATGGAGAGTTTAACGGTACTGAATGTAATTTAAATTACATAGGTCAAACTTGCACCGAACTAAATTTAAGAATTAATAACATAGATCTGATATTAAAAACTTTATAAAAAATAAGAATTCTGACTTTGATATAAAACAATTTCAATGCTATAACTTTAATAATATTATCTTTTTCAAACTGGAAGATTTATTCATTAATGATGTAAATAATTTAAGCAAAGAATTCTGTGTAGTAAAATTTTTGTACATTAACTACGGAAGACTAAAGTTACTTGAAATTATGCAGAATAACAAAGTTTTCTTTCCTTTAAAAGAAAATACAATAGTTTCAATAGCATATAGTTATTCAGCAACTTAAAAAAAATTGTAACTATAATTACCATAAATAATATACTACTAATATACTATATATATATATATATATATATA